>JAPKLW010001324.1:18261-85468 GCA_026898455.1 Plectranthus barbatus | reverse complement strand
AAGACATCATGTTTTGCAACTTTCAATAAAACGATAATATTGTTTCTTGTTGTTGGGTAACCGTGTTTGCATGGTGCATGCTGTGTAATGATGTATAGCATCATGACGTCTCTCCTTATACCTGCTATTAGGAGTGAGCAAAATTGAACTGAAAATCGAACCAAATCGTAAACTGGTAATTTGGTTCAGTTATAAATTTATGGATTTGAACTTAATTAGATTTATGCAAAAATTGTAACATTAAAGTGTGTGTTTTAATTTAAGAATTTTATGAAAATGTACCGAAAATTTTGGTTAAAACTCAAACCGAAACTGTCGATTTGGTTCGGTTCGATTGAAACCGCCAAACCGAACCAAAACCTTCAATTTGGTGCAGTTCAGCTTCGGTTCGGTTTGTAGAATATTAGCGCGCGATTTGGTTCGGTCTGAAAAAATTTACGATTTGATGGTTTGGGCGTTTTAGACGGTTTGATTTGGTTTTCAGTTCTGACTAACGGTTGCTCACCCTATCGGTTTTGTGGGACATGTAACACGTGGCATCGAAATGCAATTCATGCAGGCTCATGTTAAAAAATTATATATGCCGTCATTAAATTACAAGAACTAACTAATTAATAAAACACATGAAACCGTTTCATTATTAAAGAATTAACTATGCATTGACCATTATTTTGCAACAAACTATGTTGTGACCACATCTAGATACTATTATTTATATAGTAATTAATTACCACTCATGAATATGATCATGTGGGCTGTTCAAGATCTTTCTAGAATCTAAAGTATTCTTGGTAAATTTGGTTATTATTATTACCCTTCCATAATTGGAATTTCATCCAAGTGATGATGTATTTCTTGCTTGGATGGATTGAAGAGACATTGCTTTTGGAAAATATTCTGTAATAAATAAGATGCTCCAGCTGTGTGTGTATCTTATTCTTGGAATCATCTTGATATACATATACATGTATCTGGATCCAATTCAACCACATTATTGCCAATAAATTTTCACTAAATATAATTCAATCGCTCTTGAGGTTTCTTGCCATGATTTAACTAGATAGACTGGGAATCTTGTAATATACCTTCTTGGAGGGATTAAGATTAGCTGGGTTGTAAATGAAGCAATCAGTTCGTGGGCTACTCAGATTTCGATTCGATAAAAGCTCTTTCGAGCTCATTTACAGAAATTAGTTTATTAAACGAACCAAACTTGAGCATAATAGTATTCGACTCGTGAAGCTAGCTCATTAGCTAAAATTAGTAAGAAATCTAAAATAATTAATTTTATAGAAGTAATATTTTCATGATTTAAGAGTAACAATAATGATAAATCTTTCCAGTAATGAGAAGATTATGAATTTGAGCATACATATTGTTGGGGGTCCAAAATAACGGCCCAGTTAAAAGGCCCAAAAACATGGCCTAAGGACTACTTTTTGAAAGACTGGTCGACCGGGCCCAATAAACAAGCCCAAAAATCGGAGGTTGACTCGCCTCAGCCAGTTTGCAATGAAGTATGGAAGCAGTTCGATTTAGCTGGAAATAAGTCCGAGTGAAGGGAGTTCGACAGAGAGATAGCTTGACATAACCAGTTCGATAAAACGGTAAAATACACGTGCGGTTTGAGTCAATAAATGAGAGTAAATATGGAAGGCGGATCTCACAGAAACCAAAGCATGGGCGCGTCGAGGGAGTAACTGCCAGCAGTTATTGCGTGCGGAGAACTCGACGGAAAATTCGGAGCCGTTTCTCAGGGATCTATAAATATTACGGGAAAGATGGATTTAGGGGGTTAATCACGGCATTGACAAGAAATAGATTGTAAAAAATCAGATTACAAGCTTATTTGTAGACTTTTTCATCCTTGTAGTTCGAAGCAGTTACAATTCTGTATTATCTGCCATTTCCATACTACTTCTTCAACGTTTTGTATCTGTAGTTCTATCGGTTATTCGTAGTTAGCAAAATTGTTCTTGGGCCTCTAATTACACAAAATCATCCGCAACACATATGATATTAATTTAAAAATAAAATCTAAATTTGAAAGTTCGTTTAGGCTCGACTAAGGCTTGATAAAGCTCGTGAACTTTAAAATATTTGATAAAAAAGCTCGAAGCTCGACTCGATACTAATGATCAGTCAAACTTAAGCACGATACTATTCATGTCGACTCGGTTTGATTACACCCATAATTAAGATATGAAATATCCGCGTCATGGAGTATCTTGAACGCGTAATCATATCTAGTTACCCTAATCCTTGAGTGTGGAAATGACAAATATGTAGGCATGGAGTGAAGAAAGAAAAGTTGAAAGGGATCCAATGAAACATTGGTGAAGGAGATTGGCCATTATAGTAAAGAGAATCAAATGGAATAGAAAAAGTAGTAGCATGCTTTTCTGAAATTAGGGTATATGGGAAAGATAGACAAAACAAGGTGACATGATTCCTCCCTTTTATTTCTATCCTCTCCTCTCCTCTTCTCTTGCAACTACATTTTACATATGCAGATGCTACTTACCACAATTTCATGTCTCTTCAATTATTCAACTCTTTTGTCTTTATATTTTTCATGTTAATTTCTTGCCTGCAAATCTTGGTTTATCGGAAAGACTTTTATAGATAATATATATTTATAATAAAAAATATATAATTATCTTAATTTGAAATTACTAATTAATATTGATATATTGTCTTTGACATTTTGGTGTAAGTATTATAATTAGTACAAAACCCTTAAAATTCTAAAGTTTTTAGTTCTCCTACTACAAAACTGGCTTATAAGGAGAGAGAATTTATTTACACTATTTTATGATAGTATACTTAGGACTCTAAATGAATCAAATTGTTCCTGAGCTACGTATTCGGATCCCGACTCGATAAAAACTCGTGGTATTCGACTCGTGAGTTCGTGCATGAGAAAGCTCGTTAACTAAAATTAGTAAGAAATATAAAATAATTAATTTTATAGAAACAATATTTTTCATTATTTAAGGGTAACAAAAACGATAAATCTTTCTAATAATGAGAAAATTCTGAATTTGAGCATGAATATGTTATTGATCTTGGAATAAATAACTTTTTCTTTCAAAATAATAATGAATATTCTTTTTAAAATCTAAATTTAGAAAGTTCGTTTAGGCTCGACTAAGGCTAGATAAAGTTCGTGAACTTTAAAGTATTCGATAAAAAGCTCGAAGCTCAACTCGATCCTAAATAAGTCAAACTTAAGTACGACACTACTCCGCTCGACTCGATTCGATTACACCCCTAAGTATACTCCCAGGTCTCATACCGATGTGGGATATTTAACAAAAAAATGATTGGGACGAACTTGCTTGCATTGTATGTAATTTGTTCTTACCTTAATGTATTAAATTATTTCCTGTAAAGGAAATATGCATTTGCATATATGTCGCCTTGAGAGCTGTGGTTAAAAACAGCAGGTTATTGCCATTTTGGATGGATCCCAATATCTCACTATGTGGTGACAATTTTAGAAATTTGGCCAGGCCCCTTTGATGACATTTGAGAGAGAGAGAGAGACTTTAGAGAGAGACTCAATTATTGGAAGTGATTGAGTCTAATTAAAATTGTATCAATGAGTTAGGTAATGGCGACATGAGGCAAATATTATATGATTCCTTCAATTTTCATCATCTTCTTCCCTCTTTTGTTGATAGCATTCCTTGTTGGAGCAATTTTTTCCTTTTTCAGTAGGCCTACTATTTCAAACAAGATCATTTTCTTTATAATATATATATATATATATATATATATATATTACTATATTATAAAATTACCGTGAGCCCGACCCTTGTCTCACTTTTCTTCAAAACATGCAAGTAAACATTCCTTTGCCCGGGTGTAATGATCAAAGCATCTTCTCTGTGACCGAGAAGTCATAAATTCGAGCTTTATCAAAATATCTGAGTGTGTGGGTGAGTATGTGCAGTGGCAGATCCAGAAATTTTTCGTAGAGGGCTACATATATTAAATTTTTTCGAACAAAAAATTACAAATTTGAGTAACGACTCATCTTCATTCTCAGCCCCCTCTCACCCTCTTTTTCCTTTTTAACCCATTTTTCCTCTTCATGGCTTCTCGATAATGAGATCTTACTCATAAAATAACCAAATCACAATACTATAAAACAAAACAAAAAAAATTGATTAGG
The DNA here is from genome assembly GCA_026898455.1 of Plectranthus barbatus. Classification (NCBI taxonomy): domain Eukaryota; kingdom Viridiplantae; phylum Streptophyta; class Magnoliopsida; order Lamiales; family Lamiaceae; genus Plectranthus; species Plectranthus barbatus. Next base: position 81,288 of record JAPKLW010001324.1, on the reverse strand, counting down.
GGGACTAGAACCCCCACCTCAAGTGTAAATCCGCCACCCAGTATGTGTTTAACTAATATATTACTAAAAAAAAGGCATGCAAGTAAACATATTTTATAAAAATAATGCTCATAGACAACAGTTTAGGCTTGTAGCCGTTGTCGTAAAGTGTATAAAACCTAAAGCATTATCTGTTAAGATATAAAAATACATAAAGACAACAGTTGAAATTCACCATTATTATTATACTGTTATTATTTAACTGTTGTCTCAAACACAGAAAGACAACACATCAAATATATAGAGAGGGAGCAAAGTGTCGGCATGAATGGTTATGGCTTCCAACAATATTGCAGATAAGCTGTATAAACAAATTACACGCTTCAATTCTATGTTTAAAGCCCATAAAAATCCACGTAGAGGGGAAAGAAGAGAAGAGAAGGCCCCTCAACTTCAAAGTCAAAGCAATTATAGCACACAGAGATTCATACCTTGATTACTCAGCTTTTAGCACTGAATGAATGACTACAGTGACACCTCCAAGAATTTATTAATCAACTGCACTGAAATTTTTACTGCCAAAACTATTATTATATTTTTTTAAAAAAAAATAACCCACATTTTCTACTTTTGATCCCAACATTCCCACATTCGTTGCTCCCAAAAATACAAGTTTTGCCTAATTCCAGATTCATCGAAACTCGTGGAGGTGTGTATGTGTGCATGAGCGAGAGAGAGAGAGAGAGAGAGAGAGAGAGAGAGAGAGAGGTGGTGAAAAGTGAAAACTTTAACAAAGGCAAGAGCGGTTAAAAACAAAGATATGCACACCAATCTTGAATTTTTACCCTAGCAAGAAGATTAAGGAAGAAAGTGGTGCAAACTCTTCAAGAATAATAATATATGTAATAAAATTGGGAGACTATTGTGAATCTTTGCCGTTTTCATCGCCGCTGTCGCTTTCCTGCGGCGGATTCTGGTGGTGGCGGTGGTGGTGCTCCAAATTCATGCCCAAATCGATATTTCTGCTGCTATGGTTGTTGTAAGCATTCATGGACGCCAGCATTCCCATATTAGTTTCTGTCACCCCCAACCCCAGCTGATGAACCGGTGGTTGGTGCTGCTGCAGCACCATTGACCCGAGCTGAACTGGGCTGAACCGGCCGGCTCCGGGGAACTCGAACCCGCCAATCCTCTGCGTCGAAGAAGCTTTGTACTGCCACTCCTGCTGCACCGCCGCCGTAGCGGCGGCGCTTCCGGTGACCGGGAGCATCCAGAAGGCGTTTCCCACGTTGGCGGCAGCCGGAGCCACCGCCCACATGGCGGGAGCCTGGATGAAGCTGGAGGGCTGGGCTGAACCGGGTTTGGGATCCGGACCGGGTTCTTGATCTTGGACGGTGGCTCTTGAATTTTTAGGGGAGGTGGCGCCGCTGGTGTCATCTCTGAACCGTTTTCTCAGGTAGTTGTTATCGTCTGGTTCTTGGCCGAAATGGGCGTTTGGGGTGAGCTGGTGGTGGAAGCCCAGCATCCCGGCGGCGCCGCCGAGGAAAAGCGGCGCGGACTTCGACGGAGGAGCCGAGATGGTGGTGCCGCTGCTGCGTAAAGACACGTTCAGAGTGGAGAAGTTAGCCGGGATGGTTCCGGTTCCGGTGGCTGCGATGATGGCCGGTTCAGCTTGGTGGAGCAGCCACTCAATCGTCTCGCCGTCGGACTTATGGCCGAGCTCCCGAGTCAGCTGGAAAACCCTAGCGGCGCATAGCGCCGGCATGCGTATGCGGCGGCCGCGGCCGTCGACCTTGGTGTGGCGGTCTTTGGAGGGCTTCTTGAGGGGTTTATTAGTGTTATTGGCGTCGTCGGTAGGGGTGGTGGTGGTGGTGGTGAGGGCGGAGGAGGAAGGGGAAGGGGAAGAAGAGTGGGCTGAGGCTAAGTTTCTCGATTGTGGGATGGAGATGGAGCCCATGAATGGACCATGGGGTGGGGTTGGACCGGACCCAGAACCGGGTTCGGGTTGACTTTGGCGGTGGTGGTGGTGGAGTTGTAGGGAGGAGGGTGGCTCGTGGCGGTCCGAGTTGGAATTATTGGTGCCTCCTTGGTTTTTGGTGTGCGTCTCCATAAATTCCATGTTTTTTGGGAGAGAGAAACAGAGAGAAAGAGAGAGAAAGGGTTTTTTTTTTTTTTAGTGTAAATTTGTGGGGAAGTTTTTCAATAAAATCAGATCACACAGAGCTCCAATCATCAATAGATGCCATATTCAAGAGAGAGAGAAATAGAGAGAGAGAGAGAGGAACAAGTTTAGATGCAAAGTCTTTAGCCAACTGAACAAGTGGAAGTAATTGGAATGGTGGGGCTCTCCTCTCTCTCTTTCTTTCTTTCTCACTCCTCTTTTCCCTACGCTGACTGCTGTCGTCGGAAAAAGGTGGTCCAAGTGGTGGTGGTGGCAAGTGGGGAACTGAATAAATGTTTGCAGAGAAGGAAACTGAAGCCCACCCGTGGATTAATATTTTTTACTCTTCATCTCTCTTACGAATTTCCTTTCTTCCTATTTTTAACCATACTCCTATATTATTCTATACAATATATAGAGAGCGGATCCGGTGAGAAAAATCTTAACATGAGAAAGTGAGAAAGATGCTTTATTGCATTTACAATATTGCTTGATTGTATTCAAGTCGTTGCTTAATTACAATATTGTTTGATTGTATTTTAGTTGTTGCTTGATTAAATATCAATCATTGATTTTTTTAGATCCGATGGACATGATGCATTCTTTTTTCTTACATGGGGATTTTTTCTCACATGGCTCTATATATATATATAGAGAGAGAGAGAGAGGAGAGAGGAAAGATCATGTAAAAAAATTATCATGTAAGAAAAAAGAAAGAATCATGTCCATCAGATCTAAAAAAATCAATGGCTGACATGCAAACAAGCAATAACTAAAACACAATCAAGCAATATTGTAATCAAGCAACATCATAAACACAATCAAGCGTTTTTCTCACTTTCTCACGTTAAGATTTTTTATCACTGGATTTGCTCCCTATATACATCTTCACTCGGGGTGTAGTGGTTAAAACGTTTTGTCATTGACTGAGAGATCACATGTTCGAGTTTACAATGGGACATCCGGGCGTGTGAGTGAGTGTGTATTCTATACAATATATATGAATCATTTATCCAATTTCCTCATTCGTGAGCTGCTTGGATCTTAACTAGATAAAAGTTCGTTCGAGCTTGTTTAATAAAGCTCGTCAGCTTCGTTAACTAAAATTAGTAAGAAATATAAAATAATTAATTTTTATAAAAGTAATACTTTCATGATTTAAGAGTAATAATAATGATAAATCTTTCAAATATATTTTAAATTTAGAAAGTTCATTTAGACTCAACTAAAATTTGATACAGTTTCTGAATATTATAGTATTCGATAAAAAAGCTCAAAGCTCGACTTGATACTAAACAGATTAAATTTGAGTGCAATTCAACTAGGTTAAATTATACCCCTAATTTTACTCACCCTAAGATTGAGAAGATTAGGAATGAGATTTTTACCGTCACTCGTTTTCTCTGTCTCACTCGAAATATGATTCTCAAACTCTTATTACATAAATCCATATTCTAAATAAATCCGAGCAATTTTATTACATTTTATTTTTAGAAATTTACCAATCTCTACTTACCAAAATCAAAATAAAGATAATTATTGGGGCAGAATATATACGGCTCTGCAATAATTTATAAGCAACACAAAGACTACTGATGAGATGGTGGTCCCCACATGACCAGTTACCGACTCTTATACGATTTTTATTTTATGTATAAAAATATTTATAAAAATTTAAAATTAATCCCATTGAAAATAATACAAGGTTTTATTATTATTATTATTTTATTTTTTTTTTATTTTTTTGCGTTTGCGACAACGACAGCTATTTCATAAATGTGTGCTAAAACTTTAGACATAATTTTACCTATAAAATATCTCGATTCTTTCTATATAAGATGTGGAACACGCACACACATTGATTGAATAGTCGACGTGACAAGAGATAAGAAATTCTATTATTTTTACTAAAAATCTTGAACAACAAAATTTTAAATTATTCAAGTTAATTATTATTTCCTATTCCCGGATAACGATTCTAAAAAAAATAGAATATTCAAATAATATTCGTAATTTACGATATACCCTCTTCGTCTCATTTAAATAGATCAACTTACTAAATCTGTAAATCGGGTTTCTCAGACGAATTGACTTATTTTCAAAAATGATATTTTTTTCAAATTCGACACTAAAAAATTGATTCCACTTACACTCATAATCATTAAATTTTGTGTCTAAAAGAAAATAGTCATTGGATTTGGAATGAAGGGAGTATTAGTGTTTTTTTCTAGAAGTGATATAAAATACTCACTCCGTCTCATAGAAGTAGTCCCATTTGCTTCTGACACAGTTATCTATGTTTGTGAGTGTAGTGGAATTAATATTTATTAATGAATGTGAAAAAATTTATCATTTTAAAAAATTGAACAATTTTACGGGATAAACAAAAACGAGAAATGAGACTACTCTTATGGGACGGAGGGAATACAAGATTGTGATGTTCATTATTGAAATGGAATTGCATGATGAGGAAGGCGGCTAATGATATTTGAAGAGTGAAATGTTGGAAAAATACACTAGAAAAAGATGATAGAGGAGGTAGGAGACAATATTCTCAACTAAAAGTTTAGGCTAGAGTCTTTATCTAATATTTATAGCCTTTTTTTAATTTCAATCATACAAATCTTTGTTCATAAGATTTGGATGAATATATTTTTTTCTTGATTTCTCATTCATTCATTCATCAAGTTATGTATATTATAATATGTTGATAATGATGATTGTGATTGCACCAATCCCATTTATTTTATTTTCTTTTTAATATTCTCCAAATATCTCCTTATAATAAGGCAACATTTAATGATTGTGAATTGTGAGTATACACACATACATATAATCACAATGATTATGCAATTGGATACATCCAACTTCTTCTATAATTATATATTCTTAAAAAAGAATATGGTTATATATTTAAAAAATTTATTTGTTTTATAGAAGGAAAATTATGTTTTGGGTCACAATTTTTTTATTAATTTTATAAATGATATTGGATATGCAATAAAATAAATCAATTTAAACATGTTTGAATAATTATTAAGAAAAATGCATTAATATATAATATTTATCCGTGCAACGCACATGTATAAACTTAATAATATATTAACAGAGTTATGGATTTTCTTGTAACAAAAGAAAAAGATCTTCCTACTCAAAAATAATTTATTATCAACCGACGATAGCTATTGATATTCTAACATATAATAAATATCTAAATTGTAATCACGCAACAAGCGAGTGTAAATTTAGCTAATTGATGAACATGGACCCAAATACTAAATTATATTTCAAAGAGGAAAATATATTTTTCCTTCACAAAATCAGTATTTTTGCTCTGGCTCCATCAACATATAATATATTTCATGCATCCATAAAATAAAAAATTAAATCAAACTCAAAAAGAGAGAGAGAGAGAGAAAAATAATGGAGCAGTGAAGAAGACAAGTCATAAGTTTGAATAAATGAGTTTAATTTCTTTCAGGCAAAAGCTAAGGTTGGACAGCTCACCCAAACACCAATACAACAAAACCACCAGCTCATTCCCCACCTAACTCCATTTCTTTCTTCTTAAAATTAAATATATATATATATATATATATATATATATATATACCAACCATTTCTAATTTAAAAACAAAATCATATTTAAACCCACAAATTTATGAAGCACACAAAGTGATGAAAATTGTCTGTCTTTATTTAAAACTGGATGATGAAAGTCTTGCTCTTGCTAGACAATAATGTACACACACAAACTGAAAATCCAACAAAGAATAGAGCTGTGGCTGAGCCAACCAAAAATGGCTGCCTCACCCTTTTCCCTCTCTCTAAAACTCTCAGCAAGTCCAAGATGAGGATCTCTTGATGACTGGCTTCATTTGCTTGTCCTCTTCCAGAGAGATCATCCCCAGGTGGGAAGGATCCTCCAGCAGCATCTTCGCCACGAGGTATCCGGCAATCGACCACGTCTGGTATTTTCTCGCCTGCTTCCCAATGTACCTTCCCGATTTTCCATCGTAGTACTCGGGCCAGCTATCCTTCAGCAGACGGCTCTCTGCAAGATCGATAGCTCGTCTTGCGATTTGTGGGCGTCCGGTTTTGATGCAGGCAGCTGTTAGCAGCCATAGAAGCACTGCTCCAAGGTAGCAGCAAAGATAGTTAGGGATGGAGAGAAATACCGAAATATCAAAATATAGGACATTCCGTATTGAAAAGATACCAAAATTATCGAATTTTTTGTACGCCGTAATTTTTAGTAAGGTAATGGTATGACCATCTTAATATTTGGAGTATACCAGCACATACTATACCAAAAATATAATAATTTTTTATTTTTATTTTTATTTTAAAACAATAAATTAAAAATAAAATCATATTTTATCTCTTCACCTAACAATATTATTCATATAAACATATTTATTGAATAAATATCAACAGAAAAATCGTAAAAATTCAAGTATAAAAAAAATTCTTGGTATGTTAATAGTATACCGAAATAATGATAAAATAAATGATATATAATCATACTGAGATTATTCTGAAAATCCGATATGCCAAAGTAAGGATATATAAATTATCTCATACTAAAACCAAACCGACTCATACCGAGAACTTCGGTATGATAACGATATAAGTTTTCCTGATACCAAAATTTTCGGTAAGGTATAAGGTATGGAGTAAAAAGCCCGATATACCGTAATCCCTAAAGACAGTTATGGATGGATTGATTGCAAATGAAGTAAATTGCAAAAGAATGTAGTGAGAGAAGAGAGAAGGAAAGAGACTGACCTGGCCAAGAACCTCCATTATGATAACTCCATCTTGTATTCTTCGGATCACATCCGGTCACAATCCGCCATTCATGGCTTTCGATAGCCGGATAACAGATTTTCAGCGGCATTTCTCCGACGAGCTCCTCCCATCTTTCTTCGAAAAGGTCCATAATAGCGGAAGCTTGCTCGGGAGTGGCCAGAGAAGATAGTATGGCAACACAGTTTCCCAGAGCAAACCATCGGAAGTCCATTCTTGCAGGACTCACATTTCCGATGAAATAGCCACCGCGTGTTGGCATGAAGTCGAACACCCACTCCGGGATAGAATCAGGGATCACGTTGAACTTGTTGACAGCGGTATGGGAGTATTCTTCGGTTTTGTAGCGGTATATGTCGTTCAGTTGCTGAAAGTCAAGCCAGAAGTAGCTTCTCATGTGGAAACTCAAGGCGTGCAAACGCTTCACGATTCTCTCGACGAACTCCTTCCCTTCTGCATCGTGCTTCAGCATTACCAGAGCAGATCTCAAAGCCATGAAGAACAGAGCTTGAATCTCGATGGGGTAGCCATAGATACCCTGTCAATTTCCAGATTCAAGAAGATCAAGAAATTGTGTGAGCTTGAATCGAATTAAGGTGCCCGTAAGTCTTTAACTCATAGCAGCAAATAAAGAAACATCAAATATCAGATTCTTTATAATTTGAAGTTATAAAAAAGACAGGAAGAAATCTCACCATTCTTCGATCTATCATCGAGCAGCCATCAGCGCACAGCAACGTTGGAAATGTGTCGAAACCTTCTGACAGGCACAGGGCGAGAATAAGTCTCATCCCCTTCTGGCACTCAGGTGTTTCGGCTAGAGAAAGGTCTCCGGTGGATTTTGTGTACGCACGAAGCAGAATTATCCACCAGAAACCTGAATCTACAGGAGCCACTCTTCCAATAGCACTCTCGCCGAAATCTGCTACTATCGTGTCTGTCTTGCGAACTGGATCGTGAAGCACTTTGAAACTTGCCGGCATGGCGCCCTCACCGAGCTTGAATCTGTCTATTCTCTTTTCCCACCCTTGAAGCTGAAGAGTCTTCAGTAAGAAGTTCTTCACGATATCCGGCTCCCCGTTCATCAAAAAGGCCAGCGCGCTTGGCACAAAATCTCGAACAAAAACCTGCAGTCAGTACAAATTACGAATTACTATTCGTCTAGAACTTCAACATCGAAATCTCGTAATATTTCTTTCGTAGCAAGTTGTACCTGATCATAATTCAAGACCTCCTCAGAAGCATGATCGTAAGCAGCAATAGTGCCAACTGGCTGATTACGGAAGTGCACCATTGATCTACGGAGGGCTTCCCACGCATCCGCAACCATTGGATGTGGTTCAAATGAGTTCCTAGTAGACGAGGCCGGGGTATCCAGACCCGACCGCCCAGGTGAGTACGCACTCTCGTAATTATCTAGGACTCTTGACAGACCAACTGATAGCTCACTGAGTGATCTTTCATCAAATGACCTCTGTCTCTCTATGTTCAATCTGGGCTTCTCGAGTAGCCTCGAAAGATCAAAATCATCCATTTCCGATATCGAGCAATGGGAGCTCACGTTTTTAAGCCCCCCCTCCTTCACACCATCCACTCCCCCCTTGCCACCATCAAGAAGAACCTTGACACAATCCATTATCTTTTACGACTTCCAACACAATTATTCTCTGTATTACAAACAATCAGTGCCCAAATGAGACATCCAGCACAGATGCAAGAAAATCATACATAAAATACATCACGTTTACGACACATTCGACAACTCCGAAAACGACAACCTAACACAATGAAGTATACCTCTAACATTCTATGTTAACCATAATACTAAAACATGATGAATACATACATATGCAAAAAAAAAAAAAAGTGCATCTGGAGAGTTAAAAACAGATATAGCAATCATAAATATCAAACTCAGAAATTGAATGAAAGTGCAAATGTAAGAAACCAACTAATTACCAAAATTAATATGATATTGTGATCTTATGATTCTTATCCAATAAAACAGAATAAATAACCCAAACATTCCTTGATGATTCACATCCTAATACAAAAAAGATAATTAAGGAAATTAAGAAGTAAATATAGTGAGGCGGAAAGGAGTTAATTACATTCCATAATCATGTGAGTAGCTGAAATCAATCTCAACGAGATAAATGAAATCCTACACACCAATAAAAATGAAAATATAAAAAAAGAAGAAGAAAACGCTTTCAAGAATGTAAATTATGTATTCAGGTTTCGAAAAACTGCATCTTCACACACTATTCCGAAAACCGGGGACACAGAGAGAGAGACCAAAATATGTTAAAAAAACCCTACATAAAGCTCGAATCTTTGCGCAAATTCAGTAGGAAAAAACACCACATTACAAAATTGAAGGAAAAAAACAAAGCGAATTCGCAAGATCCACATAAAACCAGCTGAAAATAAGGGAAAACAGAACCCACAAAGCTCAAAAGGCGGTGGAGCGTAGAAACAGTTAACGAAATAATCAGTTTCCAAATGGGTCGCTGAAATAAGTCAACAATATGTGAAGAACCAGTAGATCTAAATATTTCTCTTCAGACAGACAGAGATAGAGAGAGAGAACAGACCTTAGAAATATATAGATACAGGATGTGTATATATATATATGTCGAGGAATGGAAGCAGGAAATATAGGAGGACAATCCGACGGGAGCGACGGCCGGCGGGATTGCGGTGAGAGAAAACAAGGAGTGCTAAAATGGAGGAGAGGAAAAAAAATGCTCATTGTGGCGGAGCTTTAATTTATAGACCAAAACCCAACCAACCAACTAACCCAGGAAAGAAAGTGTGTGTGTGAGAGAGAGAGGATTTTGGAGCGTCACTCTCAGAAATAAATTTAAAGATTTTAGAACTATGGTAATTTTTTAATTTTGGGTTGTAAGGAATTCACCGGCTACCGCCGGTGGGAGCGGTGGCACAGTAGCTGCAGTGGCTAGGGGTGAGAAAAAATTGAAAAAATCGAAAAAATTGAAAATCGAATCAAACCGAATAAATTTTAGTTATTTCGGTTTGATTATATTTTTCAAACAATTTGATTTTCGGTTCGATTTTTTATTTTTTCGAACCAAAATAACCGAAAAACCAAAATTATATATATTATATTAATATTTATATATTATATTATATATATATATAATATTAATATATTTTGAAGCATTATTTAATTTAGTATTAGGATTTTGGCTTGTAATTCAGGTTGGATAATTTTTTTTGGATGGATTGATGACTTTTTCTTATAATTATTTATTTATTTTCTATGTTTAAATCTTTATTTGATATGTACATTTTAAATATTTTTTAATTTTTTGAAAATTTAGAATTTTGGTAAAAATTTCAAATTATAACCAAAATAATTGAAATAATAACTGAAAATCGAACAGAAATTTCAGTTCGATTATTTTTTTTGTTCGGTTCAGTTTGATTTCAAGAAAAAAAAAATTTAATTTTTCGATTCGGTTTTTTTACAAGTCAAAACTGAATGCTCTCACCCTAGCGGTGGCTCACCTACCCAATTGATAAGGGAAAGGCTACCGGCGTGAGCGGTGATGCCAACTCAGCAAATGGGAGAAAATAAACAATAACGTGTAAGGTGAGGAAAGCGCTGCGAAAGAGGTGAGAGAAAACGGGCACGAGGAGATTGTTGAGCATCCCACGTGGACAATACGACACCGTTCCAACCCCTGCCCTTTGCCCCACTCTCAATCAATACCTTTTCTCATCGGGCAGTAGGCGCTGCTACTCTTCCAATTTTTTTATAATATAAATTATTGTCTTAAATATTTAAAATTATTAATTTTACAAAATATTCGCAGGAGTACTCTCATTTCTCATTTTTTGTAAAAAACAGTTTTATTTTTTTAAAATGACAAACTTTTTCACACTCATCAATAAAATATTAATTCTACTACACTCACAACTCTTAATTCTCGTACCGAAAAAAAATATGACTACACTAATGAGACGAAATGAGTATGCAATAGTTTTAACCTTTTTTAGCAACATATATCAAATATCGTCAAAAATATATATTTTTAATTGAGATTTGTTAAAATATCTTAGTCAAGCAATAATTTTTAGGTTGGTGATAAAATCGAAACATGAAATATATATTTAAAGCATTTTACTCAAATTTTATAATTTAAAAATAATATTTAAATCATCTCATGGTCGCACTCGCTCGCTCCTGAGTTGATTAATATTTTTGTATAATTTTTTTTAGCTTAGATCACACCCGGTCGCTCTCGGGTCGTCCTCGTATCACACCCAATCCCTCCCATATTGACCATTCTTTTCTTATAATATTATTTAACCCGGGTCGCACTCACACTCTCTCACAAACTCTGCACACACATATTACACAATACTTAATAAATATTATTTTATTTGTTTTTTAAAATAGTCTGAAATTACCTAAAAATATCAAAAACATGTACTTTTGACTATTTTTAAGATGTATTCATAAGTGTGAAAAAAATCGTAAGATATAATAGTTAAATTAGCTATTTCATAATTTCTCTCTAAACTCTTCATAAAAATAGAATTAATAAAATTTATTTCATAAATCCAACTTAAATATCAAACTAAAAAAAACTAAAATTTTCGAATAAATCAATTTATTTAAACAAAAAAAAAAATCAATATACTATTACAAACGCTTTAAGCAACACTAGCCGACATCCAACAACTGATTCAACGAAAAAACTTAATTCTCAATCCAAAGTAGCCAACCAAAATTTTTCGTGATGATTAATGAAAAAGAAAAAAAGGAAAAGAAATGATATAGTTGTGTTAGGTGTTAGGTGAAATAGAAAATAATTAACGAATACTCGAGGGTATATCCGGAATTATTTTGACTTAAAACAATAAATAAACAAAAATATTTCCTCATAAAAATATATATAATTTATTATAAAAAATGTAGTAGAATAATCCATTCTAGTTTTTTTATTATATATAATATTTACTACATTATTTTTTAAAAGATGATGATTGAATAATTTTAATTAATGGATATAATCTTTTTAAGATTAAGATGTTTTGTTAAAAAAAAAATCTTAAATTCTTGATTATATATTACAATTTAAAAGCATCAAAGTCTCAAATACTTCTAAAAATCCCAATGTGCTCATCAATGTGATAATATTTTTTGTCAATATCTATTTAGTAGACATTTTCACTTTTTTTTTTTTTTTTTTTGGAATTTTCTTTCTGGATTTTGGAATCAAGTTAAATGTATTATATCTTTAAATGTAACCCTAAAATAAATATATCAATATATATTAATTTGCACATAAATATTTGTGCCGAACTATACATAAAACCAAAAAAGTAATTATAAATATATAAACATGATATATACACTTTCAAGTGGGTTCAATTGTTATTGATTTAAAATAAATTTATTTCTGAAATATGATGTTCTAACTTATGATAGAGAATAAATTGTGTAATAAAGGAGGGAGGGAGAGTTCGGTTAAATTTGGATCATATTTAATACATTTGCTGCATCATGCATCACGAGTTGTAATTCACTTAATTAATGTGTACGTTTTTTCAAAGTGGACCACTACAAACCCTACCACCCACCACCCTTTATTTTTTCACAAAAATAAAAAAATATAAATAAATAAAATAACAATCATTTTCTTTTAAATTTATAACTATTGGAGCTTTCGTCAAACTCCCTGTCTGAAATATATTAATAAGATAAGGTTGCATTAAATGAATAAGGTTATGTTTGGTGGGACACTTTTGCATAATCTTTTAGAAAAAAAAAATAAAAAAGAAATAAAATTTATCGATTATGGAATTATTTTTCATTATATTGATTTTTTAAATAATCCTTTAATTAAATAACACGTAGGCTTTGGGGCATTGCTTTTCCACCTAAAAGCAATGTAATTATAGTCATTAAATAAGTCGACGTGGAAATTTGTAAAATGCACGTGAGAAATTACGTAGCTATTTAACGAGGGTAATAAAAGTCATAAACAAAGTATATTTTATTCATTAATTTTAATATTATTTCGTTTTCATTATATGAAAAAGGACATGAGTATCTTATAATAATTGTTATGCCTTAGGATAGCCAAGTTTATTCTAGGCTCATTACGTTATCGAACAGCTTAGTGATTTGACCCATCAATCACAAGTAATGGGATCTACTCGACGTCAAGTTAATCTCGTATCAGTCGGTAGGACGATCATACTGCTTGGAGCTGAAATAATTGATCCGGCCCATCGATCGCATCACTCCTTAAACACGGTATCTCATTATCTGGAATGAGTGATTTGGAAGATACCACCGCCCGGATCAGACGACCCGGAACCACGCGTATAAAGACAAGACCTGATAAAAAGAGAGAAGATACTACATATCTGAGTTCCCTTGTTTCCAGAGATTTGACCTTTTCTATATCTAATTTGATTAGGAAATTCATTATTTGAGATAAATAAAGATTTTGATATATTTCACCAATATCTAATATTTATTCCTTATGTGTATGTAGAATTCTCATTCTATAAATACCCACAACTTGTATATATTATAAAAAGGATTGGAAACTCTTCATATTTTCTCTCTAATAAGATTCTCCCACGATTTTCTGTCTTTAGTATTTTTTTTGTATAAAGTGGTTTTTATAAGTATAACTAAAAAAAAAGAGATAGAAATGAATTTAATGATCAAGTTTAATCTCTCCTATATAAGTCTAAAATGTTTAATTATCATAAATCATTATATAATAAAATTATATTTTGCCAACGAACACATAAGTTAAAAGCTAGATTTTTTCATAGTTCTTGATATAAAAACTAGGTGCCAAGTATTATTGCTTGTTTACAAATTATATCCGGTCGGCACGAATCATCATCCCTAATTAAGAACCGTGAAATGGTCTTATGGTTCTTTGTTTGGGATGCAGCGGGAAAAACACTTTATCTATGACTAAGAGATTATAAATTCGAGTTTTTATGGGGACATGTATGACTGTGTACTTAAATTAATGTAATTTTTTTTATTAAAAAAACTGTCTCATGTGATTTTTTTTTTTTTTGGCTTAATATATATAGATATTTGTTATGTACAAGCTAAGTTGTCATCCTCAAACTTTTCATACTTTTTAAAACATTTTGTTAATCAATCATTTTAGGCTTATTTAATCCACAATGTTTAATGGCATCTTTGAATGGAAATGAAAAATACTCCAATTAGGGGGAAAATTATTCTATATTCCACTACATCCAAATTAGGTCATGCAAATCCAGAATTTTCGTAAAGCAAATCTTGATTCCCGGCCATAAACTCATTTCATTTAAATATTTTAAAACCTTGAAAGCTGGCTAAATTAGCAATTAAATAATTCAAATCATAAAATGCAGTTTTAAAGTGATTTTTCTTAATCAAGCTAGATCTTTGAATGTGCAAACGTTTGAAAATTATATCTCAACATAAACCAAATTCTTTAATGTTGAACCCATAATTCGATATATTTTATTATTAGGAGAATTGTCGATTCAGGACCCAAAAGATAGTTTAATTATCGATTCAGGATCCGAAAGATGAATTGTCAATCCAGGACCCAAAAGATCAAATAATTCTCAATCCACGACCTGATATTGAGGTCTGAATTACGAATAGTATGATCTTTCGGGTCCTGGATTGAGAATTTTTGTGATCTTTCAGGTCCTAATATGAGAATTAATCTTTCGGGTCCTGAATCGATAAAACTCCTTATTATTATTATTTTTTAAACCATGAAGATATATACTGATTTGGATTGCGTAATAGGCAAGAGTGAGAGTGTGATATTCTTATTCGTGATTGAAATTGAAGAACTCTGCTTAAAGGCTAAAAGATAGTTGGATGCTCTTCTCTCAAGTCATCATCCATTCTTTATTGTGATTTGCAATTATATATATATATGATTGCTATAAACTTCCAAACATAGGTCAATTTTCTCTCCCTATTGATATGTAAGAATCAAGATATCAAAGGTTGAAACATAGGATATAAATATGTCGAGTTAATCTTACATACATATTGTTGATGTCTAAATTTGCCAGTTCTTTCTTGAAGAATGCTTAAATAAAATGGAGCTACTAAATGATTAAACAAATGCTATAAATTAGGACAATGAATGTAGGAATTAAATACAAAAGACCTTTATAATGTTCTTTATTTTTTGGTTGCTTTAAGGAATTCTATGTGTTTTTTTGCTGATGAAAAAATGTGATTCTTTAGCTAAGACAGCTCCTCAAACGGACACATCCCTTCGACTAATGCCTAAGATTTACATGCCGAATCATCTCTTCGGAACTGTGCTGCTGCTAGCTACAGATGAGTCCCTCGAATTATGAGGTCCCTTGAACCAGATAGGCCAGGTCCGAGGAGCTTGCCTTGAATCTTCTAATTTAGACCATTACATATTGATTTTCTCAAATCTTTTTCCTTGAAGGACTCGCACATTTGAGTAATAACACATATTATTTCAATTTAAAGTATATTAAACATACATAAAATCTAGCTTACAATTACATACAGTCAGTTTATGTTGGCGTTTATTATTTAAATACTTAAAAAAATATATCATGAATTATTTTATGTGGCTTAATTAATATCCGGCCAACAAAAGAAGGAAAGAGAAATATAATAATAATAATAATAATAATAATAAAAGGAATGAATTATTGAAAATAAAGAATGAAGTGGAGATCTTATCCGTTAAAATGAGTTTCTGTAGATTTTGACTTTTCAAAAAGGAGAAAAATGGATATGAGAAAAATACTTTTATTTTACAAATCCACTTGTGTCACTTTCGTAGCATCCAGGGAAACATGACAAATCCAAGTGTGAATATAAATATATATTATATTGAATTTTGTCTGTTTGTGTACATAATTTAAATATTAATACTCCCTCCGTCCCGGTCAAATTGTCCACATTTGACCGGGCACGATAACTAATGCATGTGAGTGGTAGTGGGAGTTAGTGGGATGAATATTTTATTGATGAGTGTAGAGAATTTGCTATTTTAGGAAAGTGGACTAATATTGTGGGACAGACGAAAAAGGAAATGTGGACAATTTACTTGGGACGGAGAGAGTATATAAATATAATATATATAACACGTGAGCCCTGACATGCACGTGACTTGGTATTTGTGGGGATAGCATATCTCCAAGCTTGATTCTTGATAATGTCTGTACGCACTATTGTCTAAAGATAAATATATCTTTTTTTGCAGGTGTCTGATAATATTTTTGGTATCAATTACTTTTATTTATTTAAAGGATGATATTTTATAAGATTAAATTTTGGACAAATTCTATGCATATTTCAAGCTCATAATAAACACATTCTTTTAGTGGGCCTCTCAGCAAATAATTAAAAGCACTCAAATAAATCACCACAGTATTTATTTATGACATAAAACATCAAAAGCTTCATCTCATTTAAGAGCTGCTAAAACCCGTAGAATTAGTCCAATTTAATTTCGATATAATAACCAACGAGATAGAGATAAGAGAAATTAATAATTTATTAATATGAATGAATTACTTTTTCATTTTAATTAATGAGACTATTATATAGGACAGATAAAAAAAGAAAATGAAACTAATTTTACAGAACAGAGAGTATAAAACACAAAAACGGGTAAAACCTTAATGCTAGTTCAAGATCAAGAGCTTTATGTCACAGGGTGACAATTTCGGACCCAGGTTCTCGGTCTCAGTCGGTCCCATTTATGCTTACCCCTTAATCTTGTTCATGATCATAGATGACTAATACTTATTCGGTACATGTAGATGCATGTTATGGGACGGCTGGACTCTATGAAAATCGGGGTGCCAAACGGGTTATCCGCTTGACCCGTTACACAAAAACGGGTAAAACTTTAATGCTAGTTCAAGATCAAGAGCTTTACATACAGGAACTCCATACAGTTCACACTCACAGAAAGCCCTCTTCACAAAAATAAACAAATAAATTATCTCAAGTTAATACAGACAGCAAAAATTTGTTAAGTGAGTGACAGTTATAGATATCATATCCAAATACTAGCAAAAGCTTCTTCAAGTGCCCTCTTCTTGCTTATCTCGAAGCTCCATCCACCGGCCCTAGCAGCCTTTTCTGAGCGGAGTCTCATAGTTTCTTCGTCTTCATAGTCAAGTCCCATCATGTCATGACCAGAACCAAGTGGAATAGGTTGAGGGCCCAAGCCCATTGGTCGTGGCTGAGCGATTCCTCCAGCAACTGCAGGTGCGTATTGCCCCTGGGGAACATTGCTGGTCCCTGCTTGGGAGCCGGAGGACTACATTGATGGAAGTATAAATAAGAGTCAGTGCAAAAACTCCTGCTATGAGGGGGCGGGAATGTAACTTCAAACCAGAATCCAGCAAATGATGAGATATTGAAGCACAATTCGAGCGTAAGATCACAATTCGGATTATATTGTCATTAAATCAGCCTAGAGAAAAGTGTTTTCTAAGTATCCGCGGTCAATGAAGATAATTAAGAGTCACGCAGATGAGAGAATAAATCTTTCGTGCATCAAACATCATACTCACAACTGTAGCATAACATATAACATAGATTAAACTCAAGATAAAAGGTCAAAAAATTCAAAGACATCAACTATGCTGTTATATTCTCTGTGTTCGTATCAATAATCTAAAATTTATACGTTGCCTTCTGTAAGGTAAAAGAACACAAGCTTCACTAAAACGACTCTTACTTGACCGGGTACATCACCAAGAAAGAGTAGTAGTTCAGGACACCATTTTGAATGGTTACTATCTAAACATAAAGAAATTATGAACACAAAAATGACCAAAAGATTAGGAAGATAAGCATGCTAAATGAAGAAACTTGTTATGACATTCAACGAATGTAGTTAGTCCATTAATCGAAGAGTTACTTAGCATGCAGCTCTCTGGGGTCTTATGAAAACCCTTTAAAAAAGTGTGGATTTCAGTTTCACCCATAAACTGCTAGGTCATCAACAAGTTATAGAGAGACTCATGAAAACTCAATGGCAAATTTTTAGACAAAAACTATGAAAATAAAACTCAGGGCATATGTAAGAAACAAGATAATCCACAAGCAACAAGTTAAGATAACAAACTGAAATAGTTTTACACAGAGAGATAACTCACAAGATCAACACCTGTTATGACATTCACCGAATGTAGTTAGTCCGTTAATCGAAGAGTTACTTAGCATGCAGCTCTCTGAGGTCTTATGAAAACCCTTTTAAAAAGTGTGGATTTCAGTTTCACCCATAAACTACTAGGTCATCAACAAGTTATAGAGAGATTCATGAAAACTCAATGGCAAAATTTTAGACAAAAACTATGAAAGAAACAAGAGAATCTACAAGCAACAAGTTAAGATAACAAACTGAGATAACTCACAAGATCAACACCAGCTTGTTGAAGTTGTCCCTTGCTAGCAGCCAAAGCAGCTGCATATTCCTCAGCCTACTCCATCACATAAACACCAAGTGATGGAGAAAGAACAATGACAGTCTATGAGAATAGCGTTTTCGCGGACAGCAACAAACTAGTGAAAAACAAAACTGAAGCACCTTACGAGCTTGAGCATTCATGATTTGATCAGCATTTTCTCTCTGGTATTCAGAAATTCTTGCTTCTATAGCAGGAACATCTACCCCCTCAACTAA
Source organism: Plectranthus barbatus (assembly GCA_026898455.1). Taxonomy (NCBI): domain Eukaryota; kingdom Viridiplantae; phylum Streptophyta; class Magnoliopsida; order Lamiales; family Lamiaceae; genus Plectranthus; species Plectranthus barbatus. Next base: position 62,625 of record JAPKLW010001324.1, on the reverse strand, counting down.
ATTGACTACTGCAAGAAAATACAGTTTGAATTTGTATGCTACTATCATTGTGTAGATTGCAATTTCTTTTTATATACTTACTCATATTTTCCACTTCTTCCAAATAGTCATTGTAATCTTTTAGAGATGGGAAATCCTCTTCCCTTTTATTATATCTGTTGAAAACATAAATCAAATTAAACATATTTAATCAACTGCACAAAAGAAAAAGATCCCAATTTCTACAAAAAAATAAACACTTCCACAATCACAATCGAAAGGAGAAACAAATGTATAAACTCAAGCTCATTCACGTATTGAACCGATTGCGCTAAAATCGTAAAATTAACATACATGCTGGCGATTCGTTTTCTGATATTCATTTCCTTGGCAAAGGCATTCGCTCCGGAGGCGACCACCATCTCTCCGCCCCACACTCCAAATCCAAAAACTTGCCCAACTACTTTTGACGAACGGAGAAAACACTAGTTATTAATTAACTGAAATCTGAAGCAGCGGACGAAGGGCGAGAGGCGCGGACAGCAAACGGGAACGAGAGGCGCGGACAGCAAACGGGAATAGAAGCAGGGTGATAGAAGCAGCGGCGAAGGGCGTTCGAAGTTCGAACAGGGTCAGTCCACACAAACGGGAATAGAAGCAGCGGCGAAGGGCGGTAACCAGCGGTGAAGGGCGGTGGGGGCTGGGTGGAGAGTATGGCGTGCGGCTGTGCCTGTGAGAAAGGAGATTGAGGAATCGTGAATTTGGGGAAATTTGATTTGGGAATAAAATTAGGATACAATTTTATTTAATTTTATATTTTTATGTTTTTAATTTTTTTTTGAAATTAAAATTTAAAAATTGATTTTACCATTGAAATTTAATTTTAAAAATTTAATTTACAATTGAAATTTACTTCAACCGATTTTTTCCGATTAATCAGCGATTAATTCGATTAATCCGATCCGATTAATCGCCGATTAATCGTTAAATAATTTAAAAACGGTTTTTCTAGCCGATTTCGCATTTATCGGGGCGGTGGACCTCCGCCGAGCGATTAATCGGCGCCTAGGCGGTCCTGGGCGCCGATTTTTACAACATTGATAGAAGTCAGCAGCAAAACAACGTGATGAAGCGCCGCCGCCACCGCCGGCGGAGATCGAGGGAAAGATTTACGCTGAAGGACCTTGTAGTTGCGGGATTGTATTTCGTTTCTGCATTCATAAAACGTTTGTTAGAATTATGAATGATCACTTCAACTGTATGGATTGGAACTGCAGAGGCCTTTCTTGAATGTTGGGCCCAAATATCTTTTTATTCGGCTCAGATACTGTTTTAGTTGGGCCTTTGCAACAATCACAATTATCATTTATGGTGTGTATAGACATATTTGCCCTTGACATGACTAACAGCAGCAGCATTAATAAATATGACACGTGCTTCATTTTCATCCAGCCCCCACCGTTAAATATAAAAAATAAAATTCATTTTTTTTATAAAAAATAAAAATAATACGGCTCATAATTTTCGATAGAGAAAATTTTTAGAATATATTTTCATTTTCATTTGTAAGAAGAAGACATTCTGTTGTGTATTTATAATTTTGTTAGTAGAATATTATATCATAAATATATCTCGAATAATATCATATTAATGGATGAGTGGATTTACGCGACAAATGAATTAATGAATTTTGTTTTTTGAAATTATGGAAGTATAATTTGTGACGGTCTATTTCAGCCAACAACTCAGGTCATTTTCAATTTAATTTCACAGATATTACTTTTTTTTATACCTTATTTTTCTTTTTTATATAATACAACAAATATAAAAAAATCAGTTTTATTATTTTATTTAATGAATAATGGGTCTCTCTAATTATGTTAAAATTGAGAATTTGGCTGAAATCTAAAATCTCCACACAATAGGATTTCACTCTCACTTTTAAATAAAAAAATTGCTGAGTGATAGGGAGCCTATAAAAAGATAATAATATTTTGAACTTTTAGTTAGGCCAGATTATATAATTTATTAGTGTAATTAAACTATTCATAAAAAATTATTGAATCAGACAAGACGAGATGTAGAAATTTTTGGTATCCATAATGGGCCACGATAGACTGTAGAAATTTGAAGGTCTTATCTTATTATTTTTTTTTCCATTTTATGTCATTGTTAAAAAAGTAAATTTTGAAATATTTTTTTATCTATCGCGAAATGTAATTTATGAAGTAATTCACATTCATTTAATAGTATAGGAAACTCGTGAAAGTGTCTTGGTCATCACTTTGGAACTCGTGAATTATTATTGTTATAAAATATCCTTACTTATTTGTTGTTTTGATGTATCAAAAGAATGTATAGAAATCATTAAGTTAGAAGTGTCTTTAGTCTAGATTAGTATAGATTGCATAAACTTGTAATGTACTGTTAGGATATGTATGAGTTGTAATGGAACTGATGAAGCTGATCAAGACACACTGGGTGAAAATTCAAAACCCCGATTTGGATCGTGTGAGGAGTAAGGAGAAACTGGCTTCTCTAGTTTGAAGCTGATAACTCGGAGAAACTGATCGAAGTCACCAGCCTGGATCTTCTCCAATTTACGAGTTCAATTTCTACTCACACGCAGAGACAATGAGAATGAGTCAGATGAATGATTAATGATCAGTATTTTAAAATGGAGATTTCTTAAAGTCTAAAGATGTTGAACCAGTTCAGATTCTTCGGACTGGCAGAGCCGTTCTGACACAAAAGCAGAATGTCGACATCCTATGTTAGAGAAGGACGAAGCAGGTGCAGGACTTCAGGAAAAGTGTCATGCTCCCGTCAGAAATGAGACGCATCAGATTGATAAAATATAGACTCTTGAAAAAGCAACGACACTCTGCGCAAGTGAACACTTGAGCATTTATATCTTCAAGGCTAAATCTAATCAACCTACCGTGTGTCATCGTTTGAACAAGAGACTCGTAGCTTCCAAGCTCGAGTTATCTTCTCGGTGTTCTTTATTTTCTAGAAAGAACACAACAGTTGCTACAGATCTCCAACAATGATTATCACGGGCGACTGGCCAAGCAGCTTGATAATTCGGGAAGAACTATAAAGATCTCAACTTCCAGAGAAGGAGGCTACGTGGTGTGCCCGCACTCCAAGTCTGCGAAGCTGAAAGAATCAGAGGTCTAGATGAGTGAGCTAATGAACTTGTAGACATTAGCATCTACCAGCTAGCGATGGATCGCGAGACCTTCCTGTAACCGAGGCTTAGTGAATTTCCAAACCTCGGTTTGAACAGAGAACGTAGGACATGTTGTCAGAACCTCTATATATAAATTAATTTCTCTTTACTACTTTTTACTTTTCTACAAGGATTTTAAAATTCAACGCATTCTAGTGTTGAAGTATACTCAAAGTGAACCTGAAAGTCTTACTCGCTAACAAATTGTATTCAGAATCACAAGCTGGTTAAAAACCACCACTTTATGAGTGCAAGCATATTCTATAAATTTTCGCTGCACATTATACTTAATAATAATAATAAGTAATAATTCGATATGGTTAGGGTAATTATCCGACTGATAAAGACTTATGATTTTAAGTCCACAATTAATAAAGAAAATTTCTTTATAATTTTCAACGTTTACAAAAAAATTCGATTTAAGAATGGAAAAAAACATTGACCCTTATTAATAGAGACTCTTAGCTAAGTCAGCTGACAATGATTTGTTTAAGGATTATAGTCCTAAATGAAACATTTTAAAGGCCACGCACGGCCAATACACGAGCAAGAAATTATTATTTTAAAAACCAATTATTATTATTGATTAAAAATTAAATCAAAGGTTTCATTAATAATATACAATCTGATTAAATCATTTAAAAACCACATTCTAGAAGATGAAGAGTCAACAACACAAATCAAAATAATTCCATGTGATTAGGGTTATGAATGAGACAACTTATTAATATTTTAAATTTAATAAAAAAATTATTTGAACTTGTTTAGTGAATATAATTAATTGAATAAGTCGAATGTATTGATTTAGACTAGTATTGCACCCACGCGATGCGTGGGAGCTTTAATTATTTATATTAAATTTAATATTTATATGTAGGCAAATTATATAAATTTTTAAAATGTATGAATCATAAAATTGTATGTTAATATATACTCCCTCCGTCCCGCCTCATTAGTCTCATTTTTCATTTTCGTCGGTCCCAAGGAATTAGTCTCATTTACTAAAATGAAAAAAAATTCTCACATCAATAAAATATTAATTCCACTACGTTCACAAACATTGGTTACTGTGCCCGGTCAATATGGGACTAATGACCCGGGACAGAGGGATTATAACTTAAAAATATATTATATATATATATATATATATATATATGTAATATGTTATATTGAGATCCATTTATCTTTACACGAATGATATGATATTGTTTGGTTATCAATAGTGCATACCTCTTAGTGATTCCAGAATTATACTAAAGCCATGTTTTTTAGTTCATATTTTTCGGCCAAAATAAATTCAATTTTTGTGTTCATAATTACGGAGCTCATATTTCCTCTTTAACAATTATAAAATCTGTCGGGGTCAAATTCGTAATTTGGCACAACTAATCAAAGCCCACGGCTCAAGTGCAGCCGAAGATCGATGATCCTACAATGTGCTCGATGTTGCAAATTTGCAACGAATGAGCTAGTCATTCATTGATTCACATCACCACCTCGTAGTTGGAGACTTCATTAATAATTACTTATAATATATTTTTTTTATTTTTCCAATAAAACAATAAACTGTAAATTAATATAATTACATACTTACCATATTTTGATATTAATTACTTAATGTATCATAATATAACGGATACACTACATATATTTGTTGACAATTGCTAAATTTATTGGCCATTATTGTTTTGTTAGCTCACGTAATACTTATTATTAATTCATTCTATACATATATTTTTACTTATTATTGATCTTATTCTTTATAGTGTTAATTTAGAAATATTCTTGAGCGCGAAAAGATAAGCTTGGTAATGACTTCGCTTTTATGTATATATGGATGAGTTGCGCCAAGATTCCTTTTTTGTATAAAATATGAATTAATAATATTTTTTGAGTTTAAGCTTAAATGTTATATCCATTTTTTTATCTTGTATGAAAAATGCTGTTATCATATATTTTGTAGTATATATTATGTTTAAACATGTAAATCATTCTCATGGTAATTCAAAGACATATTTTTTCAAGCAAGTTCGAATTAAAATGTAAAAATCATATCATAATAATTATAAATTATATATATATATATATATATATATATATATATATTTATATCTTACAAACTAAAACCAATTTTATGAAAGAGATATTATATATAAAGTTTATAACATAAATCAATACTATATAAACTTCTAAAAAAGAAAAAGAAAAAAAACAACTTTTATATTATTCCTCTCTCCCCTATATTTCTTTTCTCCTTCCCATGAACATTTATGATGCTGCTCTCTCCTTTCTCCAACAGCTATGAGATTTTTGCTTGCACCGTGGAGTCGGCCGCGACATGAACCTCCGTGTGGTTTCACCCGAGATCTTAAGCAATGAACTATTGTATATCCTTAACTCTCAAAATATAAATATGAATTTTAAAAACTTAAATACAAACTCAACAATTGTATATAGGAGAAATCAAGACAAAATATTATTATTTTTTAATACAAATCTTACAACAGTATAGCAACAATACATCAAGAACATTGGAATGAGTTGTGAATAATCATAAGGTATTTATACAACATTTTTAATATCATTTTTAGTAAATTATTAAATTCACCCTATAATTACGTTTTGTATATAAATTAAGGTTAGGCAATTCAAATTTTCCCATTCTTTAATATTTTTAAAAAGTCTATCCATCATTGCCATATATATTGCATTGGTTTTTATTGTATTCATTACTATATTATTATTTCCATAAGTTTTATAAATTTATTAAGATGGACAAAATAAAAAATATTTAAAAAAATATATTTTTCATTCAAGTCTTTTTCCTTGATATAAGAGGACTCGTTAATATTTGTTTATAATAAATATTCAATTTAAATATCTTAATAAATTGTTATATAAACGATTATTAATTATAAATACCATATTTATTATTGTTTAACTACCTAAAATAATGTTACTAAATTTAATGGGTATGTTTTGGGGATTTTAGAAAGGATTCTACTTTTATATTTTATATATACTGTATATAGAGGTATAGATATAGATGTGTTGATTATCATTTTTATATAACTATTCCAACCAAAGTTAAACTATTTAAAAAAAATACATAATTCCATGTGCGCCTATAAGATGCTCAATATTTTATTTAGAATTTTTATGGCGGATTTCTTTTATTTTTAAGGTTCTTGCAATTTTTTTTTAATGATCTCTCTTCTATTTCCGATTACACATTTTTTTTTATTGTATATGTTTTATATAAGAAATATAATTTTTTTATATACAATATTATGCATCGATAAAAAATGTTTATATTAGATTTTAATATTTAATTTAATAATCTCAACATATTTTTGGCGAAATATAAAATTAAAATAAACTACATAAAAAAATTAAATATGAAAATAAGAACAACCAACAATTTACACTATAAACTACCAACCATATTTGTTATTCTTTCCTAATATATAGAGGTTTATATTTGGCAAGTTTTTTTGGGGGAAATTTTTTGGATTGGGGTTTGCCTTTATATATATATAGATTTCTAAATTATATATAATAATCTTTCCAATTGATATATGGTTTTACATAAATAATTATTTTCATATTTCAATAATTTTTAATAGAACTTATGAGTTTAAGAGATATTTTTTAATTAAAATTTAAAAAGGAAAGAAAACGATTTTCAGTTATATATCAAAAAAAAAAAATTATAATTTATCATTTCTTTATTTCATCATTTTGCATTTAAAGGATAATTAATTGTACATTTTTTTTTCTAAATGATATTTTATTAGATATTGCATAATTCTAGAATGCTTACATTAAATAATTAATGAAGTGAATTGCTTAATTAATGAACATCTAATGAAACTAATTATTTCCATATTTATAATTCGGTTTTGTTTTAATATATATATAGATTTCATCATATTTAGTTTTGCTGTTTTGTTTTAGTAATATTTAAATTTTGTTTCGGTGGCTTTATTTCTAAGCTTTTTTTTACAAGTTAATATCGTCACCTTTCTAATTTTGGGATTATTAGATTTAATTTGGTTGTTTCTTTGGTTACAAAACTAGGTTTTTTCTACATATAATCCAAATATATTAATAATAAAATTAAAGAGTATTACCCATTCAAGACCTAATAGATACTTTAAGAAGAATTGTCGATTCAGGATCCAAAAGATAGTTTAATTATCGATTCAGGACTCGAAAGATGATTTGTCAATTCAGGACACAAAAGATCAAATAATTCTCAATCCAGGACCTGATATTGAGGTCCTGGATTGAGAATTGTATGATCTTTCGGGTCCTGGATTGAGAATTTTTGTGATCTTAATTTTAGGTCCTGAATCGATAATTAAACTATCTTTCGGGTCCTAGATCGATAAAACTCCATACTTTAATTATTGATTCAGCACTCGAAAAATGAATTCTGAATTCATGACTCGTAAGATCCTAAAATCTTAATCTAGGATCTGATGTTGAGATTCTAGATTACAGATTTTACAACTTTTCGAGTTCTAAATTGAAATTTTTGAAATTAATCAAATTATATATTAGATCATGAATCGATATAATTAACCTATATTTCAAGTTTTCGATTGATAACGCTCCTAAACATTAAATATTAAAAGACAACAACTTTAAATTAAGAAACTGAATTGCTTAATCATGACCAGTTAGGAGTGCCAACCAAAAAAGACAACAACATTATATTAAAAATTTAGGATGTTTTTGGTTTTAAGCAATAAACGACAAGGAAACCTAAAGAAACTCAAGATTCTTTCTTTCTTACATCATTAGAGATTTAGACATTTGTTCCTCCAAAGTCCAAACGAAATAAATCATAATCCTCTAAAATAAAAAAAGTACTTTTATAAAACTTAAATATTAAAAAAATAACAATTCTATACACGTTAGCAACATTGACCGACCCAATATACACCTTTTTTTTTTTTTTTCTAACCCCCTTTTTCTTTTGCTTCCATCCTAAAAAAAATATTTCGTTAATAAACCCAAAAATGTAAATAATGTTATAAATATATTTATTTGGTGGACATTACTTAAGATATACTTTAGAGATATATATCATATCTTTATAGATTATATAGGTGATATGATTTCATCCTTATATATAGGACGTTATATTGTAATTCTCTACACATCAATGATTAATAATATTCTCTATTTTCTCTCTATCGTGTTCTCTCTATTGTTTTCTCTCTATTATTGTTTATCTACGATATACGAAGGATTTGATTCACAACACGTTATCAGCACGAAACTCTCATAAACTGAGAAATATTGGTGTGTGCAATAGGAAAGAATCGTGTCTTTCCTGCGAGGTAATTTCTTTTAAACTCAAAAGCTTGATAACCGAACCAAGAAATATCCAATCTATTTTACTCTGTGAATAATTATGCGTGTCATTCTTGAATATAATTGTCTTTCTCCAATCGGATAAATCTACAACAAAGTTTGGAATCTTATTTTAAGTTACAGTCATCCTTTTTCAGTGAATAGTTTTGGCTCTGTAATTGAGATATCTATAATTGTTGATTCACTAAGCTTTTGCGAAAATTTTGCATCAATATATATAAATTCATGGAAAATCAGATCCATTACGAGGTAAGGTTTGCCTTTGTTTGTGTATATAGACGTGCATAGATTTTGTCCATTCTCATATGCGTGAATGAATTAGCCGTCGAAATAAGTTCATGTTAATTAGGTCTGCCTATTTTCTTTTAAATTAAGGAATGCACTAGCATAATTTATTAATTACGTTCAATAATTCATGATTTTGTGTACTATTTATTTGTACAATACTCTATTTATTTTATGAGTAATCATCTCGTAAATTAGTTTTAGTGCATTTTCTAATCGTAAATTAAAAAAAATGCTTAATTAAGTGGTTTTTTTTTTATTTGAATAGTTTTTACATTGTTAATGATTTTATTTTATCAATATGTATGATAAATTTCACGATAAATATTATTTTACGATTACACATGAATTACGTTGGCTTATTAGTTTAATTAGAATTTTGTCTTATCTTATGCAATATGACTTTATGGTTATATTTCGATTATGACTAAAGTTATTCTATTAGTGTTCTTTTATTAAAGATCGACGAATATAATTGTTTTTATAATTTCCATAGTAATCTTTTTACGTAATTCATGTAGTTTGAAAATGTCTGATATCAACAAAAGAGAATTTGTTGAGCTCGCCCTTGATGGCAGTATCTGTTTAACATGGGCTTTAGATGTTGAGATTCATCTTACATCATGTGACCTAAGCGAGACTATAATTCAAGGCTCTTCAAGTAGCTCTGCCCAGAAGGCAAAAGCTTTACTTTTTCTTCGTCATCACCTGAACAAAGACCTCAAAAATGAATACCTCACTGAAAAGGATCCTGGTATCTTATGGCAATCTCTAAGAGATCAGTTTGATCAACAAACTTCTGTTATCCTACCTCAAGCACAATCTGATTGGCTAAATTTGCGATTTCAAGATTTTAAGTCTGTAAATGAGTATAATTCAACTTTACACCGAATTGTGTCGCAGTTAAGACTCTGTAGGCAGAAAATTACAGAGACTGAAGTGATAGAAAAAACACTATCAACATTTCATGCTAGTAATCTCGTACTCCAGCAGCAGTACCGAGCTAAAAATTATGGTAAATATTCTGAACTTATATCTGCTTTACTAGTAGCAGAAAAACACAACCAACTTCTTATGACAAATCATAATACAAGACCTGTTGGTTCGCAAGCTGTGCCTGAAGCACATGCTATTGTCCAACAATACAATGCTACCAGAGGTAGAGGACAAGGTCGAGGATACATTCGTGGTAGAAGACACTGGTCACAATGGGGTGACCGAGATCATGGATACAGCAATAGATCTCAAGATTATGGAAGAAGAAATGACAATAAACCACACCTACAAAAGGCAAATTCATCTCAACAAGCAGTTGACAAGAAAGTTTGTTATAGGTGCGGATGTGATGGTCATTGGTCTCGCATATGTCGTACTCCTTTGCACTTAGTGGAAGCATATCAAAGAATGTTAAAAGAAAAGAAGGGCAAAAATATCTGAGATTTGCCTGAAGCAAACTTGGTTATCAACCATGATAAAGATGATGATGACTTATTGAAAGATGAGCTCGTTCAGGATGAAGATCCACACAAATTGAACTTTTAAATTACTTTTAAGATGTTTATGATTCCTTATGTTTTGCATTCTGTTTATTAATATTGTTATTTTGGTTTTTATTTATGAACTTATCGAGCACTTCTTTTAATTATCTATGCACAATGAAATTATTAAGTTTTATTTACTTGAATATTTTTTTTATGCATTTATTCAACTTAATTATCATGTTGCGATGAAAATAAAATTTAATGACCCATAATTTCTAATCTTATGGCATGAGTACTTGGGTCTTATTGGGCATATTACTATAAGGTGTCGGATTATCATAATGTGATATCACATACAAATAAAAATATCTTTCAGAAGATATATTTTGACCAATTTATCAAATATTAGGGTCGTTTTAATATTCATGGTCATTATTCCAATAAATCCGACCAGCTGCATATTGTAACTATCCCCAATATAATAGTGTGGTAAATAAATAATCATTTCCCATCTGCGAATCATTTTTATTACAGTCTATATTTGTATATCACCTCCAAAATATACCTCTATGGACTCTCAACGTAATATAAATTAAAATATGCGTTGTACAAAAATCTCCATCTATAAATATAAACCCTAGTAGTCCATTATAGAGTACGTTGACTGTAAATATAAAGAAGATCATTTGTCGGCATTAGGGGGAGATATAAGCCCAAAGATAATGGAATGCCGAAAAATGTCAAAGAATAAAAGGATCTTCATAGTTAAAGCCACACATGAATGAATCAAAACTTGCAATATTTAGCAAGTAATCTGCCATATGCATTTATAAATGCATCTATTGTATATAGTGGAGTGATTGAACTTATGCACCATAAATAATTAAAGACCCTAATGGACCAAATGAATGAAACTCATTAATACTAGAAGTATGAGAGATTTCATACCAGAAGTATGAGATATATATTGGTGCATAAATTAAAAATCCGCGGTCAATAAAATCAAATACATAAATAACACTCCGGTGACCCCTGAAGAGGAATATGTGACCTCCCGAAGAGGATTGTCCTGAAGACAAGAATCCCAATACATTAGCATGTGCACCAAATAATAATATTATTGGGTGATTATAAAAATCAGATAATGCCATGAATACTATAAGTAAAGGAGAAGAACATAAACTTTATAGTTGTCGACAACATACTTATTCCATTATTGCTCTCATCTGGATCCAGAGCTTAAATGCTAGAAGCATTACGATTAGCCAAAAATATAAAAATGAGCAATTGGAATAGAGATCAACTCGCTCATGATTATTATCCCTGCAGGATATAATGATTACTATGAGGTGGTGAAATATAAAGCGAGATTAAGATCTCAAGGGTTTTTCGCAGAGACCCATACTTGATTTTAAATAAATTACTCTCCTATTTTGGATGACATAATGTTCCGCTACTTGATTTCTATGGCAGAAAATATAAATTTATATATGCAGTTACTAAATTCCATGCATATCATTGTAAGATAATATTTATATTAAATCCCTGATGGGTTTTATAGAAAATAGATCGCAACATATATAGTGATGAGATCACTGTATAAATTCCTCTTGAAGAAGGAATATATTAACTTGAAAATTAATTCATGCCTAAAGACGGAGTATGAAATAAAAAGACTTGGATAAGACCAAGTATTATGTCGACCTGCAGATCGACAATCTCTCGAAAGAGTTATTATTATTTCTAACACCAGTCAATGTATAATAAGAGTTCTAGAGAGATCTATTATATCTATTCAGAACATTGATGTCATTTGATCTCTAGAAGTGGATAACATCTCATTTAGACTTAAAGAAGATAACATGATATTTTTGGACCAGAAGTTCTCCATTTAAGTGTCTTTTGTACACTATATTATCAGGTCTGATACAATATTCAAAATTATCTTGCTAGCAAGACTTGGTGCTTCTCTTAGTAAGAGACATTGAAATAAGCACATTATTTGTTATCTTCAAAGTATACAAGTCTTGGTATATTCTATAAGAAACCAAGTATGACATTGGTGGTTTAAGTGAAAAAATAAATATTTATTTGATCTTGATAATTATAGATCTTGGACTAGTTATTTTGTTCTCTATTGTGGTATTGACATTCTTGTCAGTTTGAATACTTTCTAAACCACTCATAGATGATATTTTTTTAGAGTTACAAAAGATGTATGATTAATATTCTTTTGCATACATTGAAAGATCGTATAATATTATGATACCTGAAATATTCCTCATCCTCCAGTGTAATGATAATAAACTTGTGTTGCATAAATAATTAGTGGGTACACTAGATAAACTTAATGAGGTTTATTACTTGTATTCATTTACCCACATCAACTCCCCAAGAATGATTGTTTTTCAGAATGTTTGATCTTGTGATAATCCTGAAGATTATTCATAAAGTCACTTCGTACATATGTGGATAATATTACATCATTTATAATTTTAAGATTATTATGTTGAGCGAAATGATAAACTCAAACTAATCATGAAGATTTTGAATATCATTGTTTTGAGGGGGAGCGACATTTTGAAAATAAAACCTTGAAGGTTTACATTATGCCCAGAAGGCTAAATATATTTACTCTTTTTCCCTTGCTGAGTTTTTCTCATTGGGTTTTCTTAGTTAAGGTTTTTAATGAGGCATCTAGTGCAACACATAATAAACGTATGTCATGTACTCTATTCCTCGACTATTTTATCCCATTAGGTTTTCGGCGAGGTTTTTAATGAGGCATGAACATAACGAAGTAATGTCCAAGGGGGAGTGTTATAAATATATTTATTTGGTGGACATTACGTAAGATATACTTTAGAGATATATATCATATCTTTGTAGAAATCTTTATAGATTATATAGGTGATATGATTTCATCCTTATATATAGGACATTATATTGTAATTCTCTACACATCAATGATTAATAATATTCTCTATTTTCTCTCCATCGTGTTCTCTCTATTGTTTTCTCTCTATTATTGTTTATCTACGATATACGAAGGATTTGATTGACAACAATTAACTAGTTTTAGAGATGCAAATGGTTGAGACTTAATGTAAATTATTACATGGAAATAGTAAAAATAATTTTGTAGTAGAAAATGTAATGATTTTGGCAGAAACCACTCCAATGAAACATATATTTAAAATTTAAAATCATATTATTGTGTCAGAAAATGATTGTGTTCGTTTTGAGACAGCTCACAAATAAAATGTAGCCTAACAGGTAGGGTCCAATTGTAGTGGTCTAATCTGAATCTACCCGGTGAAGTGAACGAACCACTTCCCAATTAAGACGGTCGAACCACGCCAGCGATAGGTGCTCGAGGCACACATCAAACGAGATAAAGATCGAAAAGATATTGAATATCTTGTTTCCTACTTAGGTGAGATTTGACTATATTTGCTCTAAATTTGACTATGAAATGATTCACTTATGGTAGATAAAGATTTGAATATATCTTACCATATCCAACTTTGTATTAATTCCTTGTAATTATAAGATTTCTCCCTTAAAAATACCCCAATTATTGTGATAAAAAGGATATGGATTCTCTTTGTATTATTATTTTCAATAATAAAATTCTCCGACAATTCTTTATTTTTTTCGTATATTCATTCTTAAAGATAATCCGTAAAATTTAATGCATCAAAATATCATTAACATAACTCAAAATGAGATGAGACGTGAGCAAATTGAAAGATGATTGGGAAATATAGAAGTAGTGGACTACTAAGTGTCTGTCACTCTGTAATAAGTAGCAAAGTAGATAAGGCCAATTCAAATATTAAAATAATAATAATAATAATATTAATAATAAAGCTAAAATGCTGATTGAGAACAGTGTTGACCAAACCTACACAACAAAACACACAAATCAAATAATTTGGATCAATAAAATGAAGAAAAAGAAAAGAAAATGCATAATCAAAATGAAATCCTGAAAAATTTCTTGATTATTAGTAGAATTATTTTTAGCACATATTGTATAAATAAATCTTCACAAAGATAATGCATATCCAAACATAATATTACCTCTGTCCCATTATATTAATCTCATTTTCCTTTTTTGTCTGTCCCGGTATATTATTTTCATTTTGTTAAATGTCAAATTTTTTCATAGTCACTAATAAATTACTCCCTCCGTCCTATAGAAGTAGTCTCATTTTCCATTTTTTATTTGTCCCGTAAAATTGTCTAATTTCCTAAAATGACAAACTTTTTCACACTAACCAATAAAATATTAATTCTACTACACTCACAAATATTGATAACTGTGTCAAAAATAAATATGATTACTTCTATGAGACGGAGAGAGTATTATTATTTTTAGTACACTCACAAATATTAATTATCGTGCACAGTAAATATGTGATTAATTAATCGGGACGGAAAATAAAATTTTACAAACAAGAGTAATTTTTTTTAAAAAAATCCATTTGAAAAGAAGCATGATGTGTGACATATATTTATTGAAAGTATAGCCAAGTACCACAAATAATTGAGTTGACCCAGTCAACAACTCAGCTTCATAATTTGTTCAATTTTGGTCACATCTTTTTGCACTACTAGGCTCATCACAATTTTGTGGCCCGCATAAATTCTTGATGCATATATACATTTAAGTCTCATATTATTGATCAAGATTTATCATTACAAACTCTTTGAATATATTTTTATTTTGGAGATTTTGTTTCTATAAAAATATTGAAGTTTTATCAATTCAGAACCCGAAAAATAGTTTAATTATCGATTTAGGACCCGGAAAATTAATTCTCAATTCATGACCCGAAAGATCATACAAATTGAGAATTGTATGATCTTCGAGTCATGAATTGAGAAATCATCTTTCAAATCCTGAATTGATAATTAAACTATTTTTTGAATCCTAAAATTTTAATTCTTAAAACAAAAGAATTAGTAAAATACAGAACATAAAGCATAATCAAATATTATGATGCCTCAACATAACAAATATAGCAAAAACTATGTAATATTGAGTTTTTTTAAAAAACTTTTAACACAATATTTTTTCTACATATAAACCGCTCCTTGTATATATTTATATTATTTTTTTTCACTTAACCCCCCAAAAGCTTACTTTAATCTCTTTCAAGAGAAAAAAATGGCTTTGCCACGAGTCACATATTCATATATAGTCTAATTTCATTTTTAAATCAAAATTCTTTACACGCTTAGTTCATAAAATAATATTCCCTCGATTCTAATTATTTAATCCGCATTACGTCCCGGCTGAATTGTCCCGGTGACTTTGGGCACAATAACCAAGGAGTGTGAGTGTAAAAGTAAGTTGAGTGAAATTAATATTTTATTGTTGAGTGTGAAAAAGTTGCATTTTTAAGTAATGGGACAATTGAGGTGGGACGGACGAAAAAGGAAAGTGGGACAATTGAGGTGGGACGGAGGGAGTATTATTTTAGGGTATCTCAATTATATGGTTCAATTCTATATTTCTGGTATTGATATTTTTAGTAATTTACAATTGCAACCCTAAATAATTTTAAAAAATAAGAATATTAAATAAAATATTATAAAAATGAGAGGTTAATTAATGTTTTAAATAAGAGTAATTTTGGAAGTTTGTTTAAATATTAAATAATTTTTTACAAACGTGTAATTGTGTAAGATTAAACTGGATCATATAATCAAAATGGAGAAAATGTAAATTTTTTAAAATAAAAGTATGTTTTTTTTTTTCTATTTGAAAATAATAAAAACAAAGACAAATAATATTAATTGTGGTGATGATATGTCACTGTTTCACTATCATGACGGTCAGCTAGTGCACTATTCTTTGAAAGTGGAACACAAATTTGAAGATTTAGGTATGGTTCCAACAAATAATAATTTATTTTTTTAAAATTTTCAATGATTGATTAAAATGAATAATATTAATAACAAATAGATATATGTGTGAGACACCACTAATGATATCTTAGTACTCCTAATTTTTGTATTATTAGTGCATTAATCAATCTAGTCATCATCAACATTTTTGCTTTTTGGAGTTTAGGACTAGCACAAATGTTCCAAAAAGAATCATTACATGTTTTGGTTAATTGCAATTTAGCCCTTCAAAAGTATCTATTATAATTATTTTTTTATTGTTTTTGCTTAGACGCGTGTACAGTTTGGCTAAAATCGGTCGAAAATCGAGTAAACTAAATTAATTTGGTTGATTTAAGAAAGTGGATTGATTGAATTGGTTTGAGAAATCTCAATACCAGCCGATTTGAAGGGTGAAACCGGCCGTTTGGGCCAGACCGGCCATATATATATATATATATATATAATTATTTAAAGTATAATAATAATAATTAAATATTATAAAGCTAAACTATTAATTATATAGTTATATATATCCAATATTTATACTCCTTCCGTCCCATTGAAGTAGTCTCACTTTCCTTTTTTGTTTGTCCCATAGAATAGTCTCATTTTCCTAAAATGGCAACCTTTTTCACACTCACCAATAAAATATTAATTCTACTACACTCACAACCCTTAATTCCCATGCCGAAAAGAAAAGGGACTACTTCACCGGAACGGAGGGAGTAATATTTTGAATTGCATATTATAAATCAAATTCTATTTCTTATCTCTTGTAACTGCAATCTCATTTATTTATTACATCACTTAGATCTGTAATTAATGACAAACGAATTATATTTATTTTAATTTTATTTTTTTAATCATTCATACATTGGTATCTAAAATGGTCAAAACAATATACAAATTTCATTGTTTGCACTACGAGTCCAGTGATTTTTCAAATCGTTTAAACTGGCCAAACCAAATTATTTCAATATCATTTGGTCAGTTTTGTTTGGAATAATTATTTAACTGGTTTGGTTTGTGAAAATTATAAAGCGGAACTATTAATTTGATTAGTACATCGCCTTTCAAACCGGCCAAACCCAACCGTGTACACAGCTACCTTTTACCGAAACTTTTACTTCTATTTCTATGAGTGTCGGTTATGGAGGGCCTTTTAGTGTATACACCTGTTATTTAGGGACTAAACTGCAATTACAATAAAAGGACTTGTCATTTTCTCTCCACCTTCGTAACAGAGAGTGGTCTCAAATATTGCTGTTCAACTTATGTAATAAAGCACTACATGTAATAAAAATAAGGGTGATGGCACCTCCTTATCTTCTCTAGTTGGCCTTCCTTTTTGTCCGTTGTCTCATCATTTAGCTCCACTTAAACACCCGCACATTCCATGGAAACAAGAAAGGTCCCATTTTTATTGCCCAACAAAGTTTTTCTTTCTTTGGTGGGGAGCTTGTGATTTCCCAAAGATTTTTGAGGCGTTCAAAACTCTTTCCCATCTCTTTTGCTTTAACCCTTTTGTGGGTTTTCTTTGTACTTACCTATTGAAAAACGATTTAAAAAAAATAAAAATTTAAAATTCAAGAATTGATCGAGCTGCTGCATGCTTTTCTCGGATGCAAAAAGATTTGAGCTTGTTTCTCTCTCCTGCAAATCTCAGGTGACATGAATTGCTTTTTTTTCTGTTCACTAATTGTGTTTGCATGTTTCATGTTTGTGTTTTAGTGTGAGAGAAAGAGAGAGAGAGAGAGAGAGAGAGAGGAGTAGTTAAAAGCATGTTTCTTCATATGTATCTGATGAGGTTTTTGCATTGAATGATCAATTTGAGTTAATTCAGATGTCTATTTTCCATTAATTATTGCATCTGGTTTAAGTTTTGCAGATTTTAGGTGAAGAAAAACTAAGTTGCTTCTTCATTTTGAGTTGCTTGAAAGGGAGATTCTCTCTCACTTAATTGTAAATAAACAAATCAAATGCTAAAAAATTGACACCCTAACATAATCCCCTCTCTCTCTGGGGTCAGTGGGTGATTATTGATTAACAACATTCTATTTCAATTATTGTTCAAGAAAGCAGAATAGTTTATTCACATATTCTATTATTAAATGTTAATCAATATTGAAATGGGATTAATCATTTCTAATTTATTTAATCTGAACTCATTTATTTGGAGCAGTGTTGATGTCTGCTGCTGTTTCTCCAAGGAATGGAAGCCCATGGCAATAATGGAGATCCAGACTGGAATCCTTGTCTCCTCTTTTGAATAGTCTCTTCTGCCCCTCCCAATTCATGAAAATGGCCAAACAATCCAAATCCATTTCCCTCCAAATCCTTGCTGTTTTCTTGATCTCTTTATGTAGTTTCCAGTCATCCCTATGCCTAAGATTAGAGACAGAAGCCTTGCTAGAATTCAAGAAACATATCATTGATCCCTCACATTACTTAGAATCATGGAAAGATTCGGATTCGGATTCGGATTCCCCTTGCGGATTTTTCGGGGTTCGTTGTGATGATAAGACTGGTTTGGTCACTGAGATCTCTCTTGACAACTTGTCCCTAGCAGGGGTGATATTTCCATCACTCTCTGTGCTGCAAAGCCTCACCTCTCTGGTTCTGACTTCGCAGTCGTTAACCGGGTCTCTTCCGAATGAGCTGAGCAAGTGTGTGAACCTCAGAGTTCTCAATGTCACTGGTAACTATCTGAGTGGCAGTGTTCCTGATCTGTCCATGCTGAGGAATTTGGTGACTCTTGATCTGTCGGTTAACTCGTTCACGGGGGCGTTTCCGAGTTGGGTTGGGAATTTGACCGGTTTGGAGTCGTTAGGCCTTGGTCAGAATAGCTATGATGAAGGTGTGATTCCGGAGGGTATTGGGAACTTGAAGAAGTTGTATTGGCTTTACTTAGCTAACTCGAGCTTGACTGGCGAGATCCCGGAATCCATCTTCGAGTTGGAGGAGCTAGGCACGTTGGATATATGCATCAACAAGATCACTGGGAACTTCCCTGCATCGATTACCAAGATGAAGAAGTTGTTCAAGATTGAGCTGTATACGAACTATCTCACGGGCGAAATCCCAGCCGGATTGGCTAATCTGACCCTTTTGGAGGAGTTTGATGTGTCGAACAACCGAATGCACGGAACGATTCCCGAGGAGATTGGGAGCTTGAAGAAGTTAACTGTGTTTCACTTGTTCAAGAACAACTTCTCAGGAGAGATTCCAGCTGCTTTTGGAGAAATGCAGCATCTCATGTACTTCTCCGTCTACAAAAACAGCTTTACGGGGGAGTTTCCGCAGAATCTAGGCCGTTTTTCGATGTTAAATAGCATCGACATCTCTGAAAACAAGTTTTCCGGTCCATTTCCAAAGTACTTGTGCCAGAACAAGAACTTGCAGAACTTGCTTGCATTGGACAACAACTTTTCCGGGGTGTTTCCGGATACTTATGCTGGTTGTAGCCCTTTGCAGAGGTTGAGGATCAACGAGAACCGGTTAGAAGGGCGCATCCCGGATGGGGTGTGGGCGCTTCCGAACGTGCAAGTCATGGACTTCAGTGATAATGGCTTCACTGGAGGGATATCACCGGGCATTGGGGCTTCGTTGCAGCTGACCGAGATAATGCTGTCGAACAATAGATTCTCGGGTGAGCTGCCTAGAGAGCTCGGTAAGCTCACTCTGCTGGAGCGTATCTACTTGGATCACAATGATTTCTCCGGTAGCATCCCATCGGAGCTTGGTGGTTTCGAGCAGATCACGTCGCTGCATTTGGAAGCCAATGCCTTATCCGGATCAATACCTTCGGAATTGGCTCACTGTCCTAGATTGGTGAACTTGAATCTTGCTTCCAATTCGCTAACCGGTAGCATTCCGAGCAGTTTCTCGAAGATGGTTTCGTTGAACTCGTTGAACCTTTCGAGAAACGGGCTATCCGGATCAATTCCAAGAGGCTTCGACAAACTGAGGCTCTCATCAGTGGATCTGTCCAACAACCATCTATCCGGGAGCGTTCCGCCTTACTTCCTCATGGTAGCTGGCGATCACGCCCTGCTCGGGAACAAAGGCCTTTGCCTAGATGACAACGAGAGCCACAACCGAAAGTTCTTACACTCCGGCTTGCCTTTTTGTGACCGCGAAAATGGCCACCGGAGTTTCATCAAGAGCAAACTAGCAATGCTCTGCTTCGTGTTAGTCGCCCTCGTTGCTCTGCTTTGTGGGATGCTGTTTGTCAGCTATAGAAGCTTCAAGAAAAGCGAAGCAGACGGGGAAATGGGAGACGAGAAGGGCGTACGCCCGTGGAAACTCGAGAGCTTCCAGCAAATGGAGCTTGATGTGGACGATATATACGATGTGGATGAGGATAACTTGATCGGAAGTGGAAGCACCGGAAAAGTTTATCGCCTCGACTTGAAGAAGGGCTGCGGAACCGTTGCTGTGAAGCAGCTGCAGAAGGGCAATGGAGTGAAACTCATGGCTGCAGAAATGGAGATTCTTGGAAAGATTAGGCACCGAAATATACTGAAGCTCTACGCTTGCCTGACAAAAGAGGGCTCAAATTTCTTGGTTTTCGAGTACATGCCGAATGGCAACCTCTTTCAGGCACTGCACAGAGAAATCAAGGCCGGTAAGCCAGAGCTAGACTGGTACCAGAGGTACAGAGTTGGGCTCGGAGCAGCTAAAGGGATCGCGTACCTGCATCACGACTGCAGCCCGCCGATCATCCACCGAGACATCAAGTCGACGAACATACTCCTCGATGAGGATTACGAAGCCAAGATCGCTGACTTCGGTGTTGCCAAAGTCGCGGACCAGACCTCTCCAAAAGGGTCCGAGATGAGCTGCTTCACCGGCACCCATGGCTACATTGCACCCGGTTAGCCCTCGGCAGCACCTGCCTACTTTCTCCACAGCTGATCACATGACTAACTTAATCTTATTTCCATGCAGAGATGGCCTACTCAGTCAAGATCACGGAGAAGAGCGATGTATACAGCTTCGGGGTGGTGCTGCTCGAGCTCGTGACGGGGAGGGGCGCGGTGGAGGAGGGCTTCGGAGAAGGGAAGGACCTGGTGTACTGGGTTTCTACACATCTCAACAGCAGGGAGAATGTGATGAAGGTTCTTGATCAGAAGGCGGTGACGGAGGCGCTTCGAGACGACGTCGTGAAGGTGCTGAGGATCGCGACGCTGTGCACGTCGAAGCTGCCGAATCTGAGGCCGAGCATGAAGGAGGTGATCAAGATGCTTGTTGATGCAGAACCTGGGGGTGGCTTGAGATCTCCAGAAAATATTGACAAGCTTGAGAAGGCTTATTTTTAGACCAATTTGTTTCTGCTGGATTTGGGTTTTTTTTTGGTTTTGATTTTGTGTAGCTAGTTTGTATGGTTAGTGTGTTTGAAGACTATAGACAATTGGACTTGTCAATATATATATATATATATAAACTACATGTATCAATACAAAAATAATGCAACTCACCAACTCAATTTGGTGTAAAAGTAGTGTTAGCATCACACCTTTTATTACAAAATCGATTTATAAGGAGTAAGATGCTTGAATATGACACTATGATGTGGGATATTTAATACTCATTTGATTCATTGAAGTGGGTTGACTCTGATACAATAACATCACTTTTCTTTTTATAAAATTGGTTTACGAGAAGAAGGATGTCTGAATAGTATATACTCACTCGGACCACTTTTCATTGAAATGGGTTTACTCTGATACAATATGATCACTAATCTTCTTACAAAATAAATTATGAGAAGACAGAAGTATGATATTTAAATATTATAATATACTCGCTCGGACCACTTTTCCAAATTAACATGGAATATTTAATACGTAGAAACATGATTTTTGTAGGGAGGATAAGATAATTTCGAAATATGTGGCTCTCAAAGTCGAGATGTTATATATGTATATGTGTGTGTAACATGTTATTGATTTATATATACATTATATTGTATAAATATAATTTATAGACATGCAAGTGAATATAACGACAATTTGACTATCTTTAAACATACTTCCTCGGTCCATCAGATTAGTCCATTTTTTTCATTTTTCGTATGTTTTGCCAGATTAGTCCACTTTCCTAAAATGAAAAAAAATCTCCTCACATTAATAAAATATTAATTCAACTGCTCACAAATATTGGTGATTGTGCCGAAACTAAAATGAACTAATCTAATGGACGGATAGAGTATTAAATAATAACGTGTTAGATGTGCAAAAAATAAAGAGAAAGGACAAAATGGATATTCACTTCTATCATTTCCTTACAAGCATAATTTAATAGTTGATCTAGTCAAAATAGATATACTTAGCTAGTTCTCAATAACAAATTAATTTAAAATAAAACTAATATTTGTTATTATATTTTATCATAATAAACATTTTCTCAATATTACAAATAGTGGGCTTTCCTGATAACTTGGATTTTGGGGTGTGAACTTATGATTTTGTAATAATATAAATATATTTCATGTATTTTGACCTACAACTTTATTTGCAATCATATAGCTTTTGAATTTGCTGACCAAAATCTTGAACGACGTGTTACATGATACATCCACAATTTCTAAAATATGTACATCTCTCCAATGAAAATTTGTCAACCTAGGTCCAATCTTTTATATATAATATTTTGCTTATTCAGAAAAATATTCTTTACAAAAAAAAGAAAAAGATAAAAGAAATATCAAACCCAACGATAATTTTTTTTTTTGAATGATCCTCTCCTCTATTGTATATTATATTCAAAATATATATTTTTTTCTTTATTTAAATAAACGATAAGGATCGGATTAACCCTCCGACTATTATAATAAGAACACATTATGACCTTCATGACTATTTGGGTCAATTAGACCTTCAACTTTAAAATTGAATCAGTTAAGAACTTTAACTTTTAAATTTTCTGTTATGCCGTTATTAAAAGATTATAGATTTATTATTTATCAAAACTCAAAATGATAATAATCAATATTTAAAAATAAAATAAATCAAAACTAAAGTAAATAGAAGTAAATATAGAATTTTAAAATAAATCGGAAATAAAAAATAAGATTTAAATAAAAAAGTGATATAAATAAATTTGAAAATAAAATGTAAAAGTTTAACAAATATTAAAAAAATTATTTTCAAATTTGTTTTATAATTTTCAAATTGCTTATATATATTTCAAGTTTATTTAATTATATTATTTTTGGAGAATCTTAACTTTATCAACTCATAATTAAAAATTAAAAATCTTTAACTCAATTTGAAAATAAAAATTAAAACTCCTCATACTGAAATTAATATTTTCGTTAAAAAAAACTTAAAATTTTAATTCACTTTTACTTCGATTTTGATTTTATTTTATTTTCAAATATTTATTATTTTATCACTTTGGATAAATTATAAATACACAATCTTTTAATAAAGGCATAATAGGAAATTTAAAAATCAGTTTACTGAAGTGATTTAATTAACATAAATAATTATGGAGAATCTAATTTTTCTATTATAATAATGGAGGGTTAATAATGACCATTATCCCTTTAAATAAAGGATCTATGCTTGATGATGACGTGGAAGTCGGAGAGAGATTCTTTCTTAGTAATTTCCATATTTGCTGCATTTCTCTTTTCCGACATAAACGTCGCCGTTTCACTGTGCGATGAGGCTTGTATTATTTGACTACGCGCTCTCTCTCTCCAAATTACTCTGTCAAACTATATACGTAGCAGACTCAGTCTTCGGTCCTCACTCTCTCTCTCTCTCTCTCTCAAACGCGTAATGCCTTTTCTTTCTCGATTCCCACCTCCTTAAAATCGCCGAAATCACAAATCTTTCAAATAATCAAGAATCATCGTTTCCATTATTCTCTCTCTCTTCGTTCTTCACTGCATCATGAGAAAACCTTCTCACAGACCATTTCCATGGCTTACACTCATTCTCTGAATGCTTCTCTCCTCTCATTCTTCCTCGTTTCCCTCCTCCCCTTCATTCATCCGCTCTCAACCATCGCCATATCCGAAACAAACAACCAAACTATAATCTGCGCAGTCGTGAAATCCGACAATCATCGCCAAGATTCATCCTTTTTCGTGAACTGCACGAGCTTTCCTCAGAGAACTCAAATCCAGCTCACTCCCGCCGTCCCTTCAGTCTCCGCCGTCGTCGGAGGGAATGGCTTCCTCTGCGTGCTGAGCTCATCTCACTCCTCCAACAAATCTCGGATCTTCTGTTGGAGGTTTGCGAATGCCGGCGTTGACATGGATCGCCAGAGAGTTTACAACGGCTCGTATCTGAGAGAGTTGAGCTCCGCAAACACACGTCTCTGCGGCGTTCACGGCGGCTCCGGCGCGGCTGAATGCTGGCCTAAGAGAAACGGCGGCAGCAGCAATGATGTGTCTTTGATTTCTTCGAGTTTTCTTGCAGTTGGAGAGGATTTCATGTGTGGCTTGCCGGAATCTGGAGGAGCGATAAGGTGCGTAGGAAGCAACCGTGACGTGATTGATCACGTCCAGAATGGAGGTTACAGCGGAGTCGTGGCCGGTTTTCGCCACGCCTGTGGAGTTTCTCCGAACTGGAGGTTGGAATGCTGGGGAGATAAGGGGGAGGAGGCGCCTCAAGGCGAGTTCAGAGGTGTTGCATTGGGGGAGAGGCGCGGCTGCGCGATCCGGGTTAATGAAACAGTGGTTTGCTGGGGAGAAGGGGGGTTTAGGTTGTCTGAGCCATTGAGTAGTGTGAAATTTGTAGCCATTGAAGCAAAAAGGAAGGTTTTCTGTGGAGTTGTGAAGTCTAACTACAGCTTGGTCTGTTGGGGCGATGAGGCATTTGATTCGAATTCATCGGTGTTCGATGATGTTTTACCGGGGCCTTGTAGGCCTCAAAATGAGTGTGAAAATGATTCTATACCAAATTCAGATGAGTATTGCGGTGGAGGGCTTATGATATGTGCTGCAACCGGTCCGGTGGCAATGGCGGCACCGCCTCCATTGCCACCGGTGGCGCCGCCATCCTCGAGGTCTAGTGGTGGAAAGAAATGGAGTGGTAGAAATGTGGCCTTTGTGGTGGTTGGAAGTGTTGGGATGTTTTCATCTTTGCTAGCATTGTGTGTGTTCTTGTTTAAGCGGTATATCAAGATCACCGGAAGCCGAATCCATGATTCCGGCCGGCTGGAGGAGGGTGAGGCCGGCGAAGGGGCGGCTCAACCGGAAGGCGGCCCTCCTCGGCCGTTGGAGAAGAAGCTCAGCCACTTGATCAGCACCGGAAACGGAGGCCATTTGGAGGAATTCTCTCTTGAGGACCTGCTCACAGCCACTGACAACTTCTCCGACCAGCTCAAGATTGGGAATGGCAGCTTCGGATCGGTCTACCACGCCACCTTGCCCGACGGCCGCCACGTCGCGATCAAGAGAGCCGAGGCGTCGTCCTCTTCCTCGCACGCAATAACCAGCAAACGCGAGCACGACGACAGAGACAACGCGTTCTTGAACGAGCTCGAGTTCCTGTCCCGCCTCAATCACAAAAACCTCGTTCGACTACTCGGCTACTGCGAGGAATCGAACGAGCGTGTTCTCGTGTATGAATACATGGACAACGGCAACCTCTCCGACCATCTCCACAAGCTGGAGAGCTCCCCACTCATGTCATGGCCGAAAAGAATCAAAGTGGCACTCGACGCAGCCCGAGGGATTGAGTACCTCCACGAATACGCCGTGCCACGGATCATCCACCGGGACATCAAGTCCTCAAACATCTTGCTCGACTCCCGGTGGAACGCCAAGGTGTCCGACTTCGGCCTCTCGCTTCTCGGCCCGCCAGACGACGAGTCCAACCTGTCCCTCCGCCCAGCCGGTACCATGGGCTACATGGACCCCGAGTACTACAGACTGCAGCTCCTGACAACCAAGAGCGACGTCTACAGTTTCGGAGTCGTGTTGCTTGAATTGCTTTCGGGGTGCAAAGCAATCCACAAGAATGAGAATGGTGTGCCCAGAAATGTGGTGGACTATGTTGTCCCCTACATAATACAGGATGACATCTCAAGAGTTCTGGACCGAAGGGTGCCGCCTCCGACGCCCTTCGAGATCGAGGCGGTGGCGTACGTCGGATACTTGGCCGCCGACTGCGTCATGCTCGAGGGCCGGGATAGGCCGACGATGAGTGAAGTTGTAAATAGCTTAGATAGGGCATTGGAGGCATGTTTGGCGATCCAAATGTTGTCTAGATCTGCCAGTATTTCATCCACGTGATTTCTTCTGTAAATTCTTAGTAATACAATTAGATCAAATTCATACAAAGATTGTAAGATTCAATAAAACAGATCGACACCATTTTTGAACCATAAAAGAGATTTGATTCTTCTATTCTTGTTTCTAAGGGGTTTGCTTAGGGATGGTTCGGTGCGGTATACCACACTTTTTTTTTTTCCTCCATACCTTATATCTTATCAAAATTTATATCGGTACAGTATAAAAATCACTCATATTGTTACCGTACCGAAGTTTTCAGTATACCTTAGTTCAATATAATGAATTTTCGGCATAATTTTAGTATGAGATAATTTATATATCATTAATTCGATATATCAATTTTTTTAAACAATTTCAATATAGTTTCGGTATAACATAATTTATATACCATTCATTTTATAATTCTTTAACATACCAAAAGTTTTCGATATACTTTGATTTTTAGGATTTTTCTGTTAATATTTATTCAAGAAATATATTTATATCAATAATATTGTGAAGTGAAGAGAGAAATATGATTTTATTTTTAACTATATGATATAATTTTTACTTTATTGTTTTAAAATAAAAGCAAAAACGAAAAATATTATTGTATTTTCAGTACGGTATGTGCCGGTATACCGTAAATATAGGAATAGTCATACCGTTATCGTACCGAAAATTCTCGGTACAGTATGATACCTTACCAAAAATCACGGTAAACCTAAAATCCGGCATATTATGGATATGATATGTCCGGTATTTCAGTATTTTTCCCCCCTCCCTACTTCTGCTAATCTTGCCAGCAGCAGAAAGTCGAAAACATGCTAGAAGATGACTGCTATATTCTTGACCAGGTAATAACTCCTATGATTGATTACAATTATAGATGATTATAATAATATAAAGTATGGAATATTCAAACAATAAGGCCATGTTCATTTTTTTCCTTTAGAGAGAATAATTAAGTTTCTAGTCAAATGGAGTAATAATCAGACAAATACAGATTTATAACGTGTAATAATCTTCAGAAGAAGAAGTCTTGCACAAAACCCCAATTCTTACACACAGAGAAGAAAATCTAGCTGGAAAAAGCAAACGTCATTACAATGACCTATGCAGATTCAGAAACATGGTGGAAACAACCTCCAAAAATGAAGTCCATAAGACTTCCATGAAGTTATGACTAAAATGCGCATGAGACGAAAGCTCGAAGTTTCGAGATGAATACGGTCTTAATCATTGATCAACAGAAGCCAGTATTCTTAGCTTTGCTTTTCTAGAAAGGCATCAATCTATACAAGAATTGGTAACAAATGGCATGATTGTATAGAAAAAGAGAAGATATGCTTTATTCTTTCTGTTCATCTCAAAGCAATGAAATAAATTTTATAGAGGCAATAGTTAATAACCCTGAAATCTTTCTCTATATATATGTACCTCCACGTTTCCACGAGTTTTACTTGATTTTCCGCCTCTCCCTCCCGCTCGAGTTTTCTGTAACCGGTTTTATGCAGCGAGTGAACCCAAAGCAGCTCCCTTTTTCGTGAGAAGCTCTGACAGTATACCGTCGATTTGTGAAAATACCTCCTCTTTGGGAAGAGTTCCATCCACCTGCAATCACGGGGGAGCATAAAGTTGTGACTTATGACTCTAGTTATTTTTAGTTGATCGAGCAAGATACTAGCTTTAGTCCCGGTATTTCAATTACAATTCATACGGTTGGTGGGGTTGATTCGATATATGTTCATGCTACAATCTACAGAAATGGAAAGTAGTTTGAGAAAATACTTTGAATATTATGTCTTTGTACATTGACAGCACAGCCTCCACATTGCTATTATGAGTGACCAAACGCAGTTTGACCTGAAAGCAGAAGAACGTTTTCAATGTGACGAAAAAGCTCGGTTCAAGGCAAAACATTCGAAATGATGTATAACAAACTGTTAGAACGAAAGAAGCATGCCTTTTCTTCAGTGTCATCAAAGCGTTGAGTAAGTCTAGCAGCGATTTCTTCAGTTTCCGGGGGAGAATATTTAAGATGGTATATTTTCCCCGTAACTGGATCTAGTCTGCGGCCAACAACTCTCTCAACAAGAATCTCTTCCGGGACCTGTTGATTCAGTATCATGCTTAACATCTAATTGAGTTGAAAATAATACACAATATCAATTATCTAAATACCAAAAGGAATAAAGACTTCCACAATCAAAGAGTGCTCGAACAAGGAGAAGAATCGGCTCTCATTTAAATAAAGAACTGCCGATAATCGAAGAGTACCAAGACCAGTATCAGAACCTCACTTCAAGAAGAATGAAGATATCCGGATCAAAACCCAAATTCTTGAGAGCAGTCGCCTGGGATTCACTCCGTGGATATCCATCTAGAAGCCAGCCATTCTCCAGAGAATCTTGCTGTGATAACCGATCCTTAACCATCTGCAACCAGCACGAAAGGTGACCTCATTTACCGAATCGTGAAGACCTAGGCCTCTTCTCTTTTAGTTCCCTCAGATATTTTAGCTTTTCTTTCGCTACAAGTGATAAAAGAAACAACATATAAAGATGCCTACCATGACAACTATTTCATCAGGGACAAGTTGCCCTTGTTCCATATATTCTTTCGCACGCTTCCCGTTTTCCGTCCCAGCAGCAACTTCAGCCCTGAGAAGATCTCCTGCAGCAATGTGCACCAACTTATACTGCAAAGAAAATGTGCCATGTTTAGAAGTGAGAGCAAACTGATAGGCCAAACTTAAGTGGAGCAAACATTATGTCATTACATGGAAACAAACATATACATCAAAACCCACTTCTCCTTTCCTTTCTATTCTGCTGCAAACCATATTCTCTCGACTAACTATCTTATCATAATCCCAACATTAACAAAATGTATGTAGCACAACAATTAGCTTTGACTGGTAAGATTTACAACCTTGTTTGCTTATCTCATCTAAGATTAAAAAAAAAAAAAAAAAGTTGTCTTAAAGATAATGAAAAGTAGCCACGAGTCCAGAAAAAGGGGTTGAAAACACAATCTTGGCTTTTACTGAGAAAATTCACAATGTGGTTAGCTTATGTCATCTAAAAAAAACATTTTACCTTTACTGTATTACATCAATTCTTCACCCATTATAAAAATAAAAGCAGAAATTAGCCAAGCTTGATAAATCCACCAGCCAAAGCGCCAATGAATAATAAAAGCAAAACATTTCAGATGCCAGGAAAAAGAGCTGCCAATATCCAATTAGAATTCCAAAACAACTCCAATCAAATAACAAAAGAATAAGCTGCAAACATAAATAAATTTGGAAAAAAAAAATACCTTCTCAGTGATAAGCTCACATTGAGTTCCTTTACCAGAAGCAGGCGCCCCTGATATCATTACCCTCAAAGCCTCCGCCTTTCCCGCTGAAGCAACAACCTATATTGGGGGCAAAAAATCATCAAAAAATAAAAATAAATTCCATTTCAGATTTGAAAAAAAAAAAAAAAAAGAACTTTACAAGAAAACCGGGAACAGATTTCGGTTTCCTGAAATGGGTTGGCGATAGATTTTGACTTAAACGAAAAGAGAGAGAAGGAAGCTTGGATAATCTTGAAGCGGGGAGTGAATGATTGGGAGAGGAAGTTAAGGGCTTGTTTGGATTGAGAGATGCGGCCGTGAAATTCACAGAATAAGAAATGCAAGAAGAAGCCATCTCTCCGACACCCCCAAACAGTCCCTCAATTTTCCGGTGAGGTGCAAAATGTTGAACGGAAGCAAAAAAATAAAGAAATGAAGTAAATACATCAACTCAACATTTTTTATTACTCCCTCCGTCCCATGAAATTAGTCCCATTTGCCTTTTTTGTCCGTCCCATCTAATTGTCCCATTTCCTAAAATGGCAAACTTTTTTACACTCATCAATAAAATATTAATTCCACTACACTCACTAATATTGATTATCGTGCCAAAATCAAATGGGACTAATTACATGGGACGGAGGGAGTATTATTTTATTTGGTTAGGAATTAGGATGGAGAGAGTCATCCACGTGGCACTTGAACCGGACCGAGTTGGCCCGCTCGGTTTCTAGTCCTACACTAACCAAGTACAATATTTGCGGCTTAATTAATAATAATAATAATAATAAAGAGATGAAAAACAGTGTACAGTAAATTTAATTTATTTGTATGTTACTCAATCACTACATTTATTGAATATTCTTACAAGCCTACTACATTGAACTAATCAAAATTTGGCTAAAGCTCCAACGACCTGTAGATTCAAACAGTGTTTTTTCATCACTGTATCTCGAATAGGAGAAAAAAAAAAAAAATACTTATTGAGCTCAAAATGATGTCACTCATTTTAGGTTAATTTACAAATAAATATGGCCAACAAGTAGAATCAAGCCTAATTGTCCGTTCACCATTGACCCGAACATGCGATCGGCCCACTCAAGCAATCGATCGAGTCGCTCCTTAGTCAAAGCAGTTGAACCATTTTAGTGAACAGGTGCTCGAAACAAACGACAGGGTAAATAAGGACAAGGAACATGTAGCAGATTAGGTGAGATGTGACCACATCAACTCTATAATTGAGAAGGAAAAAGCTTATTCATGCCGCAACAATATGAGATTTCTCCCCTATGAATATTAGTATTAATGTTGTAGAAAAGATGGATAATTCTCTCCAATAAAACACGAAATAGTAAAATTCAGTTATTATTTTCCCGGTCTTAGAGTATTCTCTCTTTATTTTTCGTACTCTCTCAAATTTCACCAATCAACAATACCCAAAAAAAAAAAAAAACCTATATGTTGATATTTACACCAAAATTTGCATCATGCAAATCATAATTTTCCAGAAGTATTCGCAGAATTTATTTGAATGTAAAAATAATATGAAGACAAGATTTTCGGCAAGCATGAGAGAAGAGTTAAAAACATAATTACCTCATCGTCTTCTGCCATCGTAGTAACAACAGAATTCCAGAAAATTAAAAGGAAATATTGGAGAAAACAAAATGAATTTTTCAGCTCTACGATGCAAGTGTAACCATCATTTTCTTGTTCATGATCATGATCCTTAAGAAAAGGAAACCAAAGACACACTATTTAGAGAGAGAAACGAAAATTAGTGGTTTCCATTTTTTTCCTCAATTATATTCTCATAAATATAATTAATTCAAAACTTAAATTTATTTATTTTGTTAAAAAGTAAATATACAAGTTAAAAAAATAATTATACCTTTTACGAAAGAAAAGAAAAATAAAATTCCTTTTATTAGAATAAATAATGCATGGTTTAGGCCATTTATATAATACTCACGCCTAAAAACGACGCAATTTCCCCCCAAATTCACAAAATCAAGCGTAACCCTAATCACGGCAATGGCGAGACCGACCTCCAGCAGGCAATCGACCGCCGCGCCTGATACGGCCACTACTACCACCACGATAACGGCGTCATCGTCCAGCCAGCAGTCGCAGATTAGGGATTCGTTGGTGCTGAAATTGAAGGTTCCTAAAAAGAAGGTGTCGTGGAAGGAAGGGACCGTGGACAATGAGTTTATGAACAAAAAGAGCTCGAAGAAATGCTGCATTTTTCACAAGGAGAAGCCTTTTGATGAGGATGATTCCGATGCCGAGGGCGAGGGCGAATGCGATCACAATCACGACCACGATCACGGAGGCGATGAGAATTAGGTCCCTGGATTATTCTGTAAGCAATTAATTGTAATTATGATGGAAATATTATAATATCTTCCACAGAATTCGGAATTGAATATCAAATTTGGATTTTTTATGTTTGAGTTTTGAAATCTGGTTGCTTATAGTTGCATTGATTTCATCTTAATGGAAGTTTCAAGGTTACTGTTTAGTAGATCAGGGTAAGCCTACCATCTCACAGTTGGATGAATCATGAAGGTCAAATTTCACCATGGGCTTACCTCCTAAGTTATGGTTTTGTGTGTATGTATGTGTTTTGATTTAATATCCTATCTGTTGAGCAAAGATATGATGAAAAGAATATGTTTTTTGTTCCAAAATGCTGTCTATTTTGAAAGTTGTAATCATTCAGGGGTCGTGTTGAAATCCAACAGTGATCTTATCTGCAGGCAGGCATTGCTGCGAAAAATATTGAGGTAAATAATTGTTGCTTTTTGACCTAGTTTCAACTCTGTATTGGTTTAAGATAATCCCCTCTGTATGGAAAGTTGATCATGCCTGTTACTCAAAACTTAAGATTATTGTGATTGACTGATTTTGATGATGATGATGATGATGAGAGTTGATGGCAGAAAGTTGAAATTATAGAACTTGGTGCAGTTGAATCTCTGTGAATTATTGGTTGGTATCTAGTTCTTATTTTCCCTAAGAGAAGGTATCCCTGTTGTGGAAAATAATTGTGACCATAAACGGTAGTAGTCATAGTCAAAACGTTTGGATTTCAGTTCTTTTCTGTGAGAAGTAACACAAATGCTCGAATCTGTTAAGTGATGATCAAATTGTAGAAGAATTCAAGTAACTAGTGTAATGCCTTGTGATTATGGCGGTCCTCTTTCATTCTTTGTGAAGTAGAATTGTTGAATGGTTCATGGATAGGTTGAGTTCTGAGGATATATGAAGATGTTCATCTCTCTCTCTCTCTCTCTCTCTCTCTCCACACACACACACCCCTATTGCAGATGATTTATTACTCTTGTTACTTCACCAAACCCTGCTTATGTTTTCTGATTTTGTTTGTCTTACCCCTATGATTGATCTTGTACTTGATAAATTTCTGGTGGCAAGAGGAGTTTAAATACACATGTGATTTTCTTTGCCCTATAATTATGATCTTTGATACCCTAAAACATCTATTATGCAACTTAATTGTTATTTGTTTTAGTATTATTCATCATATGATTTTGTTATTATCAATACTTATTTAGTATAAATAAGGGTTAATTGAAAAGTTAGACAAAACTTTTCATAAGTTTTGCAATTATAACTAACTTTGAAAGTCTTGGCAATTATAACAAATTTTTTGAAAATTTTGCATTTGTAACAAACTTTTTACTTCTTCGCAACTATAACATAATTTTTTTTTTCATTTTTTTTGCAATTATAACGCAAAACTTAAATTTAAAATTATCGATCAAACTTCAAGTTTTGTGATTTTCTATTTTTTATTTATTATAAACTTTAATATTTTAAATGATATTTTTTAATTATTATATTTGATATTATTGAATCTTTAAAATTTGAACAATCACACAATATACATTAAAATTGCAGAAAATTACTATACTATATTATATATAAAATGAATTATCATTTAAATTGTCTATTTCGACTAGAAAACTATGACAATAATAATATTATACTCATAAATAATTTGACAAATAAATACATAATTATCCAATAAATTATATATCTATTTAATTTAGTTTAATTTAATATTAACATATTTCATTGCCAAAATATTCTGACCATTAGAAAAATTTATTACATTAAGTGTTTTTAGATTATTTTTTTTTAAAATAGCAATTAGAGAGGGATAAGTTAATTTTATTTTCTTAAAGTAACGAATTTATCTCTTACACAATACAATATACTGTGGTATTTTTCAAATCTTAAAGATTTTATTCTTATTATTATATTTGGTCAAAATACGCTGATATTAAATTAAATTAAATAGGTATACTATTGATTGAATAATTATGTGTTTATTTGTCAAATTATTTATAAATAATACATTGTTATTGTTAGAGTTTTCTGCTCGAGAGACATACAATTTAAACGATAATCATTTATATGTAATATAGAATAAATTTTAGAATTTCTGCAATTTAAATGTATATTTTGCTATTTTTTTAATTTTAAAGATTAAATAATATCAAATACAATAGAAAAAATATAATTTAAAAATTATTCAAGGATAAATTAATAACAAACAAGAAATCAAAAAATTTAAATTTGATTGATAATTTAAAATTTTAATTTTTGTGTTATAATTGCAAAAAGTGAAAAGTTTCATGCTATAATTGTCAAGACTTTCAAAGTTTGTTATAATTGCCAAACCTATGAAAAGTTTTGCCTAAATTTGCAATTAACCCTATAAATAATATTTCTTTGTTTTGATGTTATTCATTTGAGTGTTTTGTACTCCCTCCGTCCCGTTAGATTAGTCCATTTTTCCATTTTAGTATGTCCCGACAGATTCCTCTTTCCTAAAATAGAACAAAATTTTCTCACCTCAATGAAAAATTAATTCCATTACACTCACAAGCATTGATTATTGTGTTGAAACTAAAATGGACTAATCTAATGGGACAGAGGGACTAACCAGGGGCGGATGTACATATCATATTGGGGTACACTTGTACCCCCAAATTTTTTTTTCTCTTTTATTATATATATATATTTTTATTATTTTGTTATATATTTTTACATATTATTTATGTATATTTTTATATAATGTATCCCCAATTTATTTTATTCATAAATTGTATTCCCAATACTAAATTTCTAGATCCGTCTCTGGAACTAACGTGTTGTATTATTTGAAAATTAAAATTTACAAGATCACATCTTTATTTTCTAAACTCAGATGTAAATATGCATGCCATTCATGTTTCGCATAATCAACCAGAAATCCATAGGTGAGCCAGATTGAATTTATAGATTTTTTTTTTTTTCGTTTCATTTATTGGAGACTCTAGTGTGGGGAGAGAAACCTACTGATAGATTGATTATTCACCATGGTACCAAAATAATACTAGTATTTAATAAATGTTTTTTTCTAAAGTTTAAAAGAAAAAAGTTATTTATACAAAAAATAATATTATATCCATGTTGAAATTCAAAATTTCAAATTACTTATTAAGATTTATCATTATTGTTACTCTTAAATCATGAAAAAAATTATATTTATAAAATTAATTGTTTTATATTTTTTAATAATTTTAGTTAACAAGTACTTGCTCACGACTGATGAATCGAATATTATGATGCTCAATTTTTGTTCGTTTAATAAACGAGTTTTTCTAATCGAGATCCGAGTAACTCACGAACAATCGATTTATTTACCGTCCTAACTAGGAAGAGTTCCACCAAAAACCATCTCCAATTCACAAATTTAGTTATCCAACTAAGAAAAAATATATATATAGGGATGGTTCGGTACGGTATATGATCACTGCTATTTCTAACAGATTAATTATAATAACAACGGCAAATAAATTTGTAAACCCTAAGGTTATCGATCCAGGGGAATTGTGTGGGGAAACTATCCTATATACTAGCTATAATCCTAAGATTCGTTGTTTGAGGATCCAAAATCAGGGTTTTATAAAAGTAAAGAAAACAATGCAGAAAATTAAAGAAGTTTTGAAATCAAATTTAAAAGAGCACAAATTCTATGGAAGAACTCTTATTATGTAGGAATCAATTAATTTAACAGGTGGAATACTGCAACAATGCTATATTTCCTTGTTTGGCAAATATAACCTAGATTACTGATTAGTGACTCATCTCCGCTCGGTCTCAAAGTACACCAAACTAGTCAATCCGATAAGCAAATCAATTCAATTCCTACATCTAGTACATCTGTTTGGATAGTGTAGATCGTATCATGTATTCCTATTCCCACTATTAATATTCACCTCTCGGTCCTTCTATCAATAGCTAGACATCTAAATTAATCGTCACCTTTCGGTCCTTGAATTAATCTAGAATTATGAAACAAACACAGGAATCATGAACCTAATTAATTAATCCTAACATGCATCCATAATAATATCAACCCCTAGAACCCGCTAGGGTTTCTAGCCACTCATCGCAGATAGAAATCCAAAATAAAACATATTCAATTGCATAAAAGTAAAGAACTTACAAGAAAAATAAAGGGTTTCGTGTTTCCCAAGTCTTCAAACTCTAAAAACTGAATACTATGATAATGCCTACTGAAACATCGAATTTAATAAGCTATTTATAGGGGTGGATATGTATCCTATCAAATCTAGGGCTAAAGATATGAATAAATCCGAATTTAATCAGATTTCCGCTCCAGCAGACACATTCGCGTCGATCGTGGCTGATCCACGTCGATCGACGTTGCTTCTTGGTCGGCGTCGATCGATGCTGATTGGCATCTGTCGACGCAGCTTCTCGCCCCTCCTGCGTGGTCTCACGGTTTTGGCCATAACTTTCTCTCTCGAACTCCTATTGACCCAATTCCAGTTGCGTTGGAGAGCTAACTCAAAGCATCATCCATTGCCATGTGCCAATAGCCCGAATTCCTCTTGTGGAAGAAATCTTCACTGCTACTCTTACACGTCACTGCTTTCGGAACGGCTTTCAAGTGAATTTAGGCCTAAAACCTGCAAAAACACCAAAACGCGCATAATACCACCTAATATAGACTCATGCACATAATATATATATAAACTCAATAAAGCTACATAAAATAGTAGAAAATAATATAGATAAGTGAGTAAAATAATGAGCTTATCAGTATACCAAACATTTTTCTCCATACCTTATACCTTATTGAAATTTACGGTATGAGGAAAACTCATACCGTTACCATACCGAAGTTTTCGGTATACCTTAGTTCGGTATAGTATACCGAAATTTCGGTATGAGTCGGTATGGTTTCGGTATGAGATCATTTATATATATATTACTTCGGCAAATTGAATTCTTGAAATGATTTCAATATGATTTTGGCATGATATAATTTATATACCATTTATCTTATCATTATTTCAATATGCCGTTAACATACAAAATCTTTTTGATATATTTTGATTGTTATGATTTTTTCTTGTTGATATTTAATTAAGAAATATGTTTATATTAATAATATTCTTAGGTGAAAAGCGAAGATATGATTTCATTCTTAATTTATATTACTTTATTTTTAATTTATTATTTTAAAATAATAATAAAAATAAAAAATATTATTATATTTTCGGTACGGTATGTACCGGTATACCTTCAATATCAGGATTGTCATACCGTTACCGTACCGAAAATTTTCGGTACGGTACGGTACGATACCGTACCAAAAATGACGGTATACTAAAAATTCGATAATTTCAATATTTTTTCGATATGATATGTTCGGTATTTCGATATTTCGGTATTTTTCCCCATCCCTATATATATGGAGTAAAAAAAAAGGGCAAATAAAAGAGAAATAAAATTGCATATATATATATATATATATATATAGGCAAAAACTTGCGTTAGGCAGGCCTAAACGGTTTAGGCGGGTTTTATCCTACCCAAATGGGTTCACCCATACCAAATAGGGTATATTATATGGGTTTGGGCTTGGGTTAATGGATAAAACCCGCCTAAATCTTGGGTTAATGGATAAAACCCGCCTAAATCGTTTAGGTTTGCCTAACCCAAGACCTTCCCATATATATATGCATTATGATATAAATAAATTAAGAAAAAATTGATATGATTTTTTGAAAGAGATGTGACATTATAAACTTATTGTCTACATGAATGTGAACCGAGTCCTATTGTCGTATTTCATGAATAATAGCAACAAATTTAAAGTTCGTTGAATTTTTTAGGCACCGCCTGGATGCAATATTACTTAATTAGTTTGATACATAGAGGAAATATGGAGGGGTAGGGATGAATTAGGTTTGGTTGAACTAGGTGAATCAAATTAATTTGATCGATTTGACCAGTTTGAAAACTATAAATTTTGATTGGATCGAACTATCTTTTAAAATCGTATAATTTTTTACGCACGGCGTGGATGCAATATTGCTAGTTTGATACATAGAGGAAATATGGAGGGGTAGGGATGAATAAGGTTTGGTCGAATTGGCCGAATCGAATTAATTTGATCAGTTTGAAAATTAAAATTTTGACGGGATTGAACAGCTTTTTTTAAACCGTATAATTTGGTTTGTCCGATGGTTTGTGGAAGGAAATTAACCAGTTGTTAGGACCGGATCATGCCATTTTTATAATATCATTTAAATTAAATATTATATCAAATTATAATGTAATTCAATTAGTGTTTCTGGCAATATTAATTTAGTATTTCAATGTTTGCTTTGTTCATCCCATAATTATTTATTAATGTCAATAATATACAAGTTACTTTTCTATTTCAAATTTTGTTAACCATCTAAACATTGACCTATAATATTGAATAATACCACTTATGTTTAAATTCACTGTATTAATTTAATAAATAATTTTATGAGCCCTTTTTTTTTAACAATAATAGAATAGAGAACTTCTTCGTATTATTTCTTGATTGTTATGTTGTTGCAATCCTAAATAATTTCATAGATACATAAATTATTTATTTTCACAAATTAAATTCTTTCAAATATAATAAATGTTGGATGTTTCGATTATAATTGTTGAATTAACATTCCAAACTGTCTAACTGACTAAACCAAACCATTTTTAATGATTTGGTCGGTTTGGTTTGAAATATCAATTTAACCAGTTCTGTTTGAGAATTCCTTAAACTTTACGTATTAGTTTGGCCGATACCTAATTTTCAGACCAGCCAAATCGAACGGTATACTTGTCGAATCATTTTTGACCACAAAATTTGATGGGGGGTTGTACTTGTGGGATCCATTGAATTAACACAAAATTTTCATAAACGTTTTGGGAAAACGTCAAAAAACATCTCCACTATTAAAGTGAGGTTTTTGAGCAGCAAAGTGGAATGGAAGTTGCAATGGAGAGAAATGGGAGCAAAAGCAGAATCCTCATAATTGGAGGGACTGGTTACATTGGGAATCACATGGTGAAGGAGAGCCTCAAACTGGGGCACCCTACCTACGTCTTCTCCCGCCCTAACTCCACCAAGACTGACCTTCTCCATCACTTCCACTCCTTGGGAGCCATCATACTCAAGGTATCTCTCTCTCTCTCTCTCTCTCTCATGATTTGTATCTTGAATGTGTATGTGGTGTTGTTGCAGGGAAAGCTGGATGAGCATGAGAAACTAGTCTCGGCGATGAAGGAAGTTGACGTGGTGATATCTACAGTTGCATTCCCTCAAGTTCTTGATCAGCTGAAGATCGTGGAGGCCATCAAGGTTGCCGGGAATATCAAGGTACGTCGTCGGGTGGGACCTAGCGCCTAAGTAGTTTAGGCGCTTTTTAAATAGTAGTTAATCGGTAAGTTGATTTTTTATAGTTAATATTAGATTTATATCCGTGCTATACGCATCAAATATAACATCAATATATAATTAATATATATATTTAATTTTATTCATTAATATTATATTTAAATTATATGTCAAATTATATATATAAATTAATAAATATAAAAATAAGTATTTTAAATATTATCAAACACAAAGTCTATAAGATTTGATATAAATATTATACCATGAACGATATTGTATTTTAAAGAATAGTAAATATAATTAATTAATAAGATTTAATATTTTAAAGAATAAGTGATAAATGTAATTTTGTTATTATTATTTATTGTATATTTATATTATAATAGAATAAATAGTAAATAAAATAAAATAAAAATTGATTTATATTTTTGGCGGGAAAATGACAAAAGTGTAGTTATGTGGAACTATTCTCTTTTAATATATAATACATACTTATTAATAAATAAAAATTAGAATTATATCAATTTTAATTATTTTTTTAAAAAGTATAAAATTTAGACTGCCTGAACCAATTAGGCGACATCTAGCCGTTTTGGTCGGACACCTAGATCGGCATCTAGGTGGTGCTTAGGCACCGATTACTCATCAAACTGACTAGACACGAGAATATATAGATTTTTGATTCAGCGAGGGGCTGCCTAACACCTTACTGAGAATCTTTACAATAATGCCTTTGATTGATAAGACAATGTTTTATGGTATATCCAACTTAAAAAAGAGATTTTTACCGTCGGATTTCGGAGTGGAGGAGGATAAAGTAAGCGCGTTGCCGCCGTTCGAAGCGCTGCTGGAGAAGAAGAGGAAAGTTCGAAGAGCCATCGAAGAAGCAAACATCCCCTACACTTACGTCTCCGCAAACTGCTGTGGATCCTACTTCATCAACTACCTTCTCCACCCCTCCGATCCCAAGCCTGACATCACTGTCTACGGCACCGGCGAAGCCCGATGTATTATTCATCTCTCTCTACTTCAATTTTTTTTTATGTTTTCATATTCATCCTAATCAATTCAATTGGACCTCTAAAGACTCTGATTTTACCGCAACATGTTAGTCGTGATGAACTACGAGCAAGACATCGGGCTCTACACGATCAAGGTCGCGACGGATCCAAGAACTCGCAACCGCCTCGTGATCTACCGGCCTTCGACGAATGTGCTGACGCAGCTCGACTTGATCTCGAAGTGGGAGGCGAAAGTAGGCCGGAACTTCAACAAGGTTCATATCGGAGAGGAAGAAATCGTGGCGCTTGCCGAAAGTAAGCCCTTTCATTTCAAACCAGCTTTGCAGCCGCACGTTGTCGAACAAATGATACTTTATATTAGTATAATTAGCAATTTTATAAAATTTTATGTAATTCTTTTAAAAAATTTATTAGTTCATAAAATAAATTACATTCTTATTAATTAAAAAAAGTAAATAAGTAAATAAACGAAATTAAATTTTTTAAAAGAAAAAAGTGATAAATATAATTTATTGATATTTGCTATTGTTTGTTGTATATATGATTTAATATAAAACACTAAATAAAAATAAAAAATAAATTAATATTGGTGTGAGTTTTTTGAAGAAAAATTAATAAAATAGTATAATAGGTTTTGCCGAGAATACTTACATAACTATTCTCTTTTGATATATAGATAGATTAGTATTCGATCTAGTTTTGTTTATCACATTTTCATATCGCATCTTCTTCTGCAGAGTTGCCGGCGCCGGATAATATACCCGTCGCCATCCTTCACAGCATCTTCTTAAAAGGCGCGACGACGGGTTATGCTTTTGGGGAGAACGACCTCGAGCTTCGGCTCTGTATCCGGAGCTGAAGTTCACTACCGTCGACGAGGTCCTTGATGTTTTCCTGCACGACCCTCCGATGCCTGCTTCTACTGCATTTGTATGAATAATCTGATTTATGTTTATGTATGATAATGACTATTTGCAATCTACATTTCTAATGTGCATGGTCCAGTTTAGTCCTTTTCTGGAGGGTGAAGAACTGACCAAATCATATTAAAATAATTTGATTCGACTGTTTAAAAAGATTATTTGGGTAATTGTGGAAATATTGAAATTAATATATCGTTTTGACAATTTTGAATATTAATTCAACAAATGATGCAAATAGTAAAACTATTACAAATATATTTTTGTTTTTAATGAATTATAAATCAAAGAGTAGTCATAAAGAAATGAGGTCTCAACTGCAAGAAAGAAGATAATAGACATTGATTTATACGTGTGCAATTTGAAAGAATATCAAAATTGTCATATATATAAATATGATTGATATTTTTGTTTTTTAACAAATATTATAAATACGACCGATTACACACTTCAAACAGTCGGTCAAATCAAGTTTTACAATTTGAGATTTTTTAAACTTCCTGGCTAAATTATTATTTTTTCAAACAAGTCAAACCAACTAAATTAATTTGGTTTGGCTATATAGTTTGACTGATTTCGACTAAACCATGCACACAACTACAATCTTTTTATCTCCCTTACCTCATGGGGAAATAACATGATCCATAATACTATCATATCCAACACCACTGTCAAAAGCTAAGGCATTTAGTCCATCTGATCTTCTTCTTCTTCTTCTTCGATATTCTCCATATTTCTCGGCCACGGGTATTTTCCCCCAAGAATTAACCCTTCTAGCTGCATTGCAACTTCTTTCATACATGGCCTATCTTCACCTCTCACATTCAGGCAAGCTCTCGCAATCCATGCAACTTCAAGTACTTGTCCCTTATTTCGACTCTCAACAACGTTCTCATCAAGAATTTTGTACACACGCCCTTTCTTTAGCAATGCAAGGAAAAAGTTTGCTAGATTCTTGTCTAGGTCTGGCTTATCAAAGCTTATGGCCTTTCGTCCGGTTAGAAGCTCAAGCAGAACTACGCCAAAGCTATAAACATCGCTCTTCTCTGTAAGCTCGTTCGTCTGGAGGTATTCGGGATCTAGGTATCCGAATGTCCCCTGAACCATGGTGGACACATGAGTGAGATCGAGAGGAACCAGTTTCGAAGCTCCGAAATCAGACACTTTTGCCGTGTAGGCTTTGTCTACGAGGATGTTGTCGGTCTTGACATCTAGATGTATGATGGGAGTAGAAGCTGCGGAGTGAAGGTACCTTCGTTCCGTGCCAATTGTCCCCTTTCTTTTTGACATGAGAATTAAGAGATGTGAGTGTGATAGAAAAGATATTATTGGCCACACGAAACTAGGTTTTATTGATAGATATATATAGGAGTTACAAGAGATATGAAAAAGATACAAAATAAGTAAAACCCTAATTTGATCATAAAAGACATGGGAAATATATGCATGAGATATTCATGCATATCTATATCTTATCATCCCCCTCAAGCGAGACGTCGGAATTTGAAAGACTCGAAGCTTGTCTCGAAATGGCGTGAAGAGTGGACCGGAAAGCGCCTTGGTGAAGACATCGGCTATTTGCAATTCAGAAGGAATGAACTCAGTGACCAGAGAACCATTGAGAACAAGTTCACGAACAAAGTGATAGTCTATATCAATATGCTTTGCTCGTTTATGTGCAACAGGATTCTGAGTCATGAAGACGGAGCTCTTGTTGTCACAAAAAAGGTGAGGCGGGCGAGGCAGGGAAACTTGAAGTTCTCGTAGAATAGATAAAATCCAACGAACTTCTGCAGCAGTGTAGGCCATCGCACGATACTCAGATTCGCAGCTAGACCGTGCAACGGTGGGTTGCTTCTTGGCGCTCCAGGAAACTAGATTTCCAGCTAAGAAGATGGCATATCCATAGGTTGAACGACGAGAATCTGGACATCTAGCCCAATCAGCATCGGAATAAGCAACCAGATCAAGAGTGGAAGCGCGCGAGAAGGAGAGACCATGCGATAAAGAACCTTTAACGTATCTCAGAATACGTTTGACTGCTTGCATATGATCGACAGTTGGTGCTTGCAGAAATTGGCTGACATGGTTAACGGCAAAGGCAAGATCCGGACGAGTTATGGTTAAGTATTGTAGAGCTCCAACAACAGATCGATAACTAGTAATATCATAATAGCTGTCACCTTCAGAGGTGAGTGCAATGCCGGCGGGAAGAGGAGTCGAAATCGGCTTTGCGTCGAGGAGCTCCATGCGAGATAAGATGTCACGTGCATATTTTGCCTGAGAGAGAAAAAGACCAGAAGAAGTGTAAGTAACTTCAAGACCGAGAAAATAGCTCAGACGACCCATATCCGTAATAGCAAACTCCGAATTCATTTTGGTGATGAACTCCGATATATGTTGATTGCTATTGCCTGTAAGAATTATGTCATCCACATAAACAAGGAGAATCAAGAAGATTTTGCCGCGTGAATGAATAAATAGAGAAGTATCTGCACGACTGCAGAGAAAACCCAAGGAGACTAGGAAGTCGCTGAGACGTTGAAACCAAGCCCGGGGTGCTTGTTTCAGTCCATACAAAACTTTAGAGAGGCGACACACATGATTCGGATAGTTTGGGTCGATAAATCCTGGAGGCTGAGACATGTAAACCGGACTTGAGAGAATACCGTTCAAAAAGGCATTTTTGACGTCGAGTTGATGTAGAGACCAACCATTATACACGGCAATAGAGAGAATAATCCGAATAGTAGCTGCTTTAACGACGGGGTGATAAACACTCACTCTGTGCATGTTATTGATATATTTATGTTTAGA
>JAPKLW010001324.1:0-18251 GCA_026898455.1 Plectranthus barbatus | reverse complement strand
AGTGGTCTGTGCACTTGCAGAATAGCGTGTTGAAAAATACGCTATCACGGGGCTGAAAGTGTGAGAGAAATCCAAACCCGGAACTTGAGAGAAACCCTGAGCAACTAGGCGTGCTTTGTGGCGTTCTATCGAACCATCGGGATGTGGATAACTTTG
Source organism: Plectranthus barbatus (assembly GCA_026898455.1). Lineage (NCBI taxonomy): Eukaryota > Viridiplantae > Streptophyta > Magnoliopsida > Lamiales > Lamiaceae > Plectranthus > Plectranthus barbatus. The sequence continues at coordinate 18,095 of JAPKLW010001324.1, read as the reverse complement.
CGGGTTAGGGTCGAAATATTTTGGCCCGAAAAAAATTTAGCCCGGGATCGAATAATCCGAGGCCCGATAGGGTTGAGCTCGAAATCCGACGGGTTGACCCGATTAACCCGATTATTTTTTTATTAACATATTTATTATAATTATAGTACTAAAGTCTACTTCTAATATTGAAGATCATATTTATTAATTAAGTTTTAAGTTATATAATTATATTTAGTTCAAATAGTATTCAATACATTGTTAATTTTATTTATTTTTGAATTTAAAAATATTTCTAAAATAAAAAATAATGTGTTTTTAATAGTTTGATTTATCATTATCTAAAAATTTGTATGTGTTATGCATTTTTTATAAGAGAGAAGCATTATTTTGTTTATTTTTTATTATTTAAAATATTAAAAGAGTGAAAATATGTTAAAAATAAAAAATAATTAATAAATTCACTGGCCCGACGGCTAGCCCGAAAACCGATGGGATAGGGTTAGGGTTAGAGTCAAGATTTTTTAACCCGAAAAAATTCCAGCCTGATTCAATCCGGACCGATTAACCCGCAGCCCAATAGGGCTGGCCCGAAACCCGACGGGTTAACCCGATTGACATCCCTACTTGTGACTATGGTGTTCCTCCTCCATGCTTTGTGAAGTAGAATATTCGAATGGTTCATGGTGCCGATGCATCACCATAAGTCTTCTAGGTTGTAAACTTGTAATATATTAGACTGGATAGGTTGAATTCATAGGATATATTAAGATGCACCTCTCTCTCTCTCCACCCACACCCATTGCAGATGATTTATTACTCTTGATACTTCACCAAACCCTGCTTCAGCAACCCTATGATTGTTTTTGTACTTGATAAATTTCTGGTGACAAGACGAGTTGAGATTCATGTGTGATTTTCTTTGCCCTAGCTATAATTATGATGTTTGATACTCCACAACATCTGTTTCATGTGGCAAATACAAACATTATATGTTATTTGTTTTAGTATTATTTCATTATATGATTTTGTAATTATCAATACTTATTAATATGATTTATATTGATTTGTTTTGATGTTATTCATTTGAGTGTTTTGTAACATACTATATTCTATTAAAATTGCTTCATTAAAATATACAAAATCACATCTATATTTTCTAAACTCAGATGTAAATATGCACACCATTCATGTGCATTCAACCAGAGATCCATAGGTGAGCCAGATTGAATGAATAGATTCAGTTTAATTATTTTTCGTTTCATTTATTGGAGGCTCTAGAGTGTGGGGAGAGAAACCTACTGATAGATTGATTCTTCATTGTTCTTAAATTTAATAATTTTTTTTTCTAGAGTTTAATTTAAGAACAATGAAGAATCCCCCGCCGGCTATCTTCGTCGCCGGTTATCATCTACTAGGAATTGGAGTGTAATCAAACCGAGTAGTGTAGTGCTCAAGTTTGACTCATTTAGTTTTGAGTCGAGCTTCGAGCTTCTAGTTTTTTTATCGAATACTTTGAAGTTTCAAGAACTTTATCGAACCTTAGTCAAACTCAAACGAATTTTCTAAATTTAGAATATAATTTAAAGATTCATTCTTATTTTAAAAGAAAAAATTATTTATACAAAAATTAATATTATATACATGTTAAAATTCAAAATTTTCAAATTACTATTAAGATTTATCATTATTGCTACTCTTAAAACATGAAAAAAAAATATTCCCAAAAAAGTAGAAATAATGGAGCATGAAATTAAGGATTTTCCTATTTTGTAGATTTAATGGGTATGAATTATGCCATTAATGCCCTTACTCTGCAATTATAATTAGGTCGCCGATGCAACTTTTTAATTTCGGGCAGAAATTGATCTTAACCGTCCAAATGCCTAATTAGATGGACTAGATTCATTCTCTTCTCCCATCTAAAGGATCACTTGTGAAATTAACACACCCCTATATATATATATATATATTAAAAGAAAGTGGTAAATAAAAGAGAAATAAAGTTGCGTATATATATGATATAAATAAATTAGGAAATCATTTAAGAAAAAGATGATATGATTTTTCAGAAAAAGTTGTAAAATTATTACCTTCTTGTCTATACATGAATGTGAACCGATTCCTATTGTCGTATTTCATGAATAATATCAGAAAATTTCCGGCCAGTCTCAACTTGTCGATATTTTTTTGTATATATCTGTCATAGTAAATGCATGAGTTTTTTTTTTGTGGACAAGGAAAAAGAAGGACTATTTATGATTTCAGCCGATAATATTTAAAGTTGGTTGAAATTTTTACGCACCACGTGGATGTAATATTACTAGTTTGATACATAGAGGAAATATGGAGGGGTAGGGATGAATAACGTTTGGTCAAATTGGCCGAATCGAATTAATTTGATCGATTTGACCAGTTTGAAAACTATAAATTTTGACTAGATCAAACTATTTTTTAAAACCGTATAATTTGGTTTGTCCGATGGTTTGTGGTAGGAAACCAACTGTTTGAACTGGATCGGACTGTTTTTATAACATCATTTAAATTATACATTACATCAAATTATAATGTAGTACAATTAATGTTTCTCACAATATTTATTTAGTATTTCAATGTTTGCTTTGTTCATCCTATAATTATATATTAATGTCAATAATATACGAGTTACTTTTCTATTTCAAATTTTGTTTGCTATATATCTAAACATTGACATATAATATTGAACAATGCCACTTATGTTTAAGTTCATTGTATTTCTTGATTAAATAATTTTATAAGTTCTTTTTTACAATAATATTATAAAATAGGGAACTTCTTCGTAATTCGTACTATCAATTGTTCATATTGTTGCAATTCTAAAATTATTTCATAGATATATAAATTATTTATTTTCAGAAAATAAATTCTTTAAAATATAAGATATGTTTGATATTTCGAATATAATATTTGAATTGACATTCCAAACCATTTTAAAGTGGTCTGATCGGTTTGATTTGAAATATTAATTTAATCAGTTTGATTTGGAAAATTTTAAAAATTTACTTATTAGTTTGACCGATGCTCACCTTTCAAACCGGCTAAATCAAACGGTATACTTGTGGAATCATTTTTCACCACAAAATTGGATGGGGGTTGTACTTGTGGGAACCATTGAATTAAAACAATTAAATATATATATTTCACTTTTCAGAATCGCACATGCAACATTTTTCATCTCATAAAACGTTTTGTGAAAACGTCAAAAACATCTCCATTATTTAAGTGAGGGGGTGTACGGTTTTTGAGCAGCAAAGTGGAATGGCATTTGCAATGGAGAGAAATGGGAGCAAAAGCAGAATCCTCATAATTGGAGGGACTGGTTACATTGGGAATCACATGGTGAAGGATAGCCTCAAACTGGGGCACCCTACCTACGTCTTCTCCCGCCCTAACTCCACCAAGACTGACCTTCTCCATCACTTCCACTCCTTGGGAGCCATCATACTCAAGGTCTCTCTCTCTCTCTCTCTGTGCTCCCTCTCTCTCTCATGGTTTGTATCTTGAATGTGAATGTGGTGTTGCAGGGAAAGCTGGATGAGCATGAGAAACTAGTGGCGGCGATAAAGGAAGTTGACGTAGTGATATCTACAGTTGCATTTCCTCAAATTCTTGATCAGCTGAAGATCGTGGAGGCCATCAAGGTTGCCGGGAATATCAAGGTACGTCGTCGAGTGGGACCTAGCGCCTAGACAGTTTAGATAGAATTTAGGTGTTTTGGTAGTTAATCGGTAAGCTGATTTTTTATATTTAATACTTATAATGCATATTTATTAATCAATAAAAATTAAAAAAACATAGAATATATGCAATCTGAATCGATTATGCGGCGCCCAGCTCGCTTGGTCGACATCTAGAAACAGGCACTGCAGATTTACATGGGCTAGGGGGGGCTACAGCCCCCTAGCCAGATTTTTTTTTTCCGTTTTTGTAGTATCATGATCCGTTTTTTGTGGTATAGCCCCCCTCGTATAGAAGAAAAAATAGATGAAAATAAGGAAAATTATGATATAAAAATATTCAAATTAAAGGTGAAAGGCGGAAAAGGGGAAAAATCTCTGGATCCGCCACTGACCACAAGAATTTATGCATTTTCGGTTCAACGAGGGACCGCTAGCGGAAAGTTTTACGACAATACCTTTAATTGATAAGACAATATTTTATCAGAGGCGAATTTATGTACTAACTTTGGGGTACACTTGTACCCACAAATTTTATTATTATTATTATTAAATATATATATATATATATATATCATTTTTTATATATGTTTTTATTACTTATTTATATATATCCAATGGCGGATTCAAGAATTTTTGATAGGGGGCTAGATTATAAAGTTGAGTTAAATTGAAAAATTATTTTGGCTTCTCTTTATTTTTAGCCCCTCCTACCATATTTTTCTCATTTTCAGCTAATTTTTCTTTTTTTATAGCTTATTAGAGAAAGGTGTTAACTCATAAAAAAATTGGATCACTATACTAAAAAATCTATAAAAAAAAAAATCGAGCCCCCCCTAACATACACATGGATCCATCAGTGTATATATCTTTATATAATGTATCTCCAATTTAATTTTATTCATATATTGTATTCCTAATTATAAATTTTTGGATTCGCTAATGTGTTTAATGGTATGTGCAACTTGAAAAAGAGATTTTTACCGTCGGATTTCGGAGTGGAGGAGGATAAAATAAGCGCGTTGCCGCCGTTCGAAGCGCTGCTGGAGAAGAAGAGGAAGGTCCGAAGAGCCATCGAACAAGCAAACATCCCCTACACTTACGTCTCTGCAAACTGCTTTGGATCCTACTTCATCAACTACCTTCTCCACCCCTCCGATCCCAAGCCCGACATCACTGTCTACGGCACCGGCGAAGCCCGATGTATCTATTCATCTCTCTCTACTTCAATATTTTTTATGTTTTCATATTCATCCTAATCAAATCGACCTTTAAAAACTTTGATTTTACCCCAACATGTTAGTCGTGATGAACTACGAGCAAGACATCGGGCTCTACACGATCAAGGTCGCGACGGATCCAAGAACGCGCAACCGTGTCGTGATCTACCGGCCTTGGACGAATGTGCTGACTCAGCTCGACTTGATTTCGATGTGGGAGGAGAAAGTAGGGAGAAGCTTCAACAAGGTTCATATCGGAGAGGAAGAAATCGTGGCGCTTGCCGAAAGTAAGCCCGTTCGTTTCGAACTAGCTTTGCACACGCACGTTGTGTGAGAATTGAACAAATGACACTTTATATTATAATGTAATTAGCAATATTATAAAATAATTCAAAAAATTTATTAGTTCATAAAATAAATTAATGAAATTATAATTTTTGAAAGAAAAAGTGATAAATATATAGTTTTACTGATATTTGCTATTGTTTGTTGTATATAAATATACTATAATATAAAACACTAAATAAAAATAAAAAATAAATTAATATTGGTGTGATTTTTTTGAAGAAAAATTATTAAAATAGTATAGGTTTTGCCGGGAACACTTACATAACTATTCTCTTTTAATATATAGATAAATTGGTATTCGATCTAGTTTTGTTTATCACATTTTCATATCGCATCTTCTTGTGCAGAGCTGCCGGCGCCGGATAATATACCCGTCGCCATCCTTCACAGTGTCTTCGTGAAAGGCGTGACGACGGGTTATGCTTTTGGGGAGAACGACCTCGAGGCTTCGGCTCTGTATCCGGAGCTGAAGTTCACCACCGTCGACGAGCTCCTAGACGTTTTCCTGCACGACCCTCCGATGCCTGCTTCTGCTGCATTTGTATGAATACTCTGATTTATTTTTATGTATGATAATGACTATTTGCAATCTACATTTCACATTTTAATGTGCATGGTCCAGTTTAGTCGTTCTGATTAAAATAATTTGATTTGACCTCTTTAAACAGTTTGAAAGATTATTTGGGTAATTGTGGAACTAATAAATATTGAAATTAATATATCGTTTTGACAATTTTAAATATGAATTCTAACAAATGATGCAAATAGTAAAACTGATATAAATATATTTTTGCTTATCATGAATTATAAATCAAAGAGAAGCCATAAAGAAACGAGGTCGCAACTGTAAAAAAAAAAGAAAAAAATAGACATTGATTTATAGGGGTGTAATTTGAAAGAATATCAAAATTGAAATATATATCAATAAGATTCATATATATATTTTTTTTATCAAATATTATAAATACGACCGATTTAATTCACACTTTAAACAGTCAATCAAATCAAGTTTTACGATTTAAGATTTTCTAAACTGATTGGCTGCATTATTTTTTTTCAAACAAGTCATACCGATTAAATTAATTTGGTTTGGCTAGTTTGACCGATTTCGACTAAACCATGTACACAGCTACAATCTTTTTATCTCCCTAACCTCATGGGGGAAATAACATGATCCATAATACTATCATATCCAACACCACTGTCAAAAGCTAAGGCATTCAGTCCATTCACACAAAGCAGAGACTCAATCTGATCTTCTTCTTCTTCTACATTCTCCATATTTCTTGGCCATGAGTATTTTCCACCATGTATCAACCCTTCAAGCTGCATTGCAACTTCTTTCATACTAGGCCTATCTTCACCTCTCACATTCAGGCAAGCTCTCGCAATCCAAGCAACTTCAAGCACTTGTCCCTTATTTCGACTCTCAACAACGTTGTCATCAAGAATTTCATACACACGCCCTTTCTTTAGCAATGTTAGGAAAAAATTTGCTAGATTCTTCTCTTGGTCTGGTTTGTCAAAGCTTATGGCCTTTCGTCCGGTTAGTAGCTCGAGCAGAACTACGCCAAAGCTATAAACATCGCTCTTCTCTGTAAGCTGGTTCGTCTGGAGGTACTCGGGATCTAGGTATCCGAATGTCCCCTGCACCATGGTGGACATATGAGTGAGATCCAGAGGGACCAGTTTCGAAGCTCCAAAATCAGACACTTTTGCCGTGTAGGCCTTGTCTACGAGGATGTTGTCGGTCTTGACATCTCGATGTATGATGGGAGTAGAAGCTGCGGAGTGAAGGTACGCGAGGACGCCCGCGGTCTCTGCAGCGATCCTCAAACGCGCCTCCCAGTTGAGGAAACGCGCCTTGGATCGGTCGTGTAGGTGCGAGGAGAGTGTGCCGTTGTTGATGAACTCGTACACGAGGAGAGGGACCTCGGTTTCCAGGCAACAACCTAGGAGCCGGACTACGTTCCTGTGGTTTACTTGAGACAGAACAAACACCTCATTCGCGAACTGCTCAATTTGGTTCGGATCAACGGTTTTCGACTTCTTGATTGCGACTACTCTCTTGTCCGGTAACATTCCTTTGTACACCGTGCCAAAGCCGCCTTGGCCGATGATCGTGTCGCCGTGGAAGGCGTTGGTGGCCTTGTGCAGCTCGGATGAGGTGAAGATCTTCACCGTATCTTGTGATCTTCGTTTTCCCATGATTTTTTCTTGTAAGAACAAGCCGCCATTTTGGAGGAAGTGAGTGAGCTTTACCTCTTCCAATCTTGTTTTCTTAATTTCCATGTGCATCAAGATTGCAGCAAGTAGAAGAATCATGCAGCCGGAGACAATCCCTGCATCAAAATCAGCTAAACATTACAATCATGAATAAAGAATATTAGGGTTGATCACGAGCCGAGCTGAGTCGAGTATGGCCAGACTCGAGTTCGAGCTCAACTCGAAAATTTTAAGCTCGAGCTTGACCTGATCGAGCTCAAATTTTTAAGCTGGAGCTCGACTTGGTGTCAAACTCGTCGAGCTCGACTCGGCTCGATTGAGCAAGGTTTTTTAAAATTTATTTAATTTAAAATAAAAATTAAAATAATTTATTATTAAATACTCTCTCCGTCCCGGTAGAATAAACCCTTTTCTTTTCTGCACGGAAATTAAGGATTGTAAATGTAAATAAAATTAATATTTTAGAAAGGGGACAATTCAGTCGGGATGCCGAATTTGGTAAGAGGGCTTATTCTACCGGGACGGAGGGAGTAATAAATTTAGGAATAAAAATTTATATTATTTTAATCTCGATAAGGCTCTAGCTCTAACCGAAGCTCGACTCAGGCTCGATTTAAGCTCGAATCCCATAAAGATCGCAAGCCTATCAAATCGAGTATCATGAAGCTCGAGCTCGAGCTTGACTCAATTAGTATCTAGTCAATTTCGAGTCTATCCCGAACTTGACTCATGCTCACCCCAAATCAAGAATCAAAACAGAATGAATACATATAATAATATACCTATAAATGCGTAGGCAATCTTCATATTGCGATTCTTGATGCATCCATGATCACCTCGGCCTTCGCCAGAGTATCCCAAAGGGCAAGAACACTTGTAACTCCCTTCCACATTCTCGCAGTATTTCCCATCTTTAAACATGCACTCGTTGAGACTATCATCTTCACATTCATCAATATCTACAAAATCAATCAATTTCAAGTCTTAAAAATAAAACGGAATTTTATCCCGAAAGATAGTTTAATTATCGATTCAGGACCCGAAAGATCACAAATATTCTCAATCCAAGACCCGAAAGATCATACAATTCTCAATCCAGACCTCAATATCAGGTCTTGGATTGAGAATTGTTTGATCTTTCGGATCCTAAATTGATAATTAAATTATCTTTTGATTCTGGATCCATAATTCTCCAAATAAAAAATAAAAACACAAAATCCATTTAAGTCGGGTTCATTTACATACCTCTGCATCCATCTGGGAGGTACGGGTTGCCCCCGTACCCCTCCAGACAAGAGCAGCGGTATCCAGAATACCCTTCCGACACATCGTAACATGTCGAGTTTCCTCTGCAAGCATAGGTTGCCTCATTCTGCTTCGCCTCGTCGCACGTCTCGTTGCCGACGGTCCAAGCAAGGGCCACGGGTAGGGCGTCGATATATTGCATGTCGGTGAGATTTTGTGGGAGAAACTTGAATCGGTCGTCTTCAACTATGAATGCGTAGGTGCAGGGGTTGAAATCCATCACGTATGTGTGGTTGAAGAAGCTTCCCACGGTGACGTCAGCTCGGAACATGTGCTTCGCGACGGACGTTTTGCAGCATCCGACGCCGTCGCAGGCGCCGCCACCGTCCACATTTTCGAGGCTGTTGCATATCGACATGCAACCCGTCGTAAAACTGCAAACGTGTGATAATTAATGTTTGTGAGTGTAGTGAATTTAACAATTAGTCACATATTAACAGACGTGATAACTAATGTTTGTGAGTGTAGTAAATTTAATAATTTAGTAGTAAGTGTGAAAATTTTGTCATTTTAGGAAATGTGACTAATTCCGGGACAAACCAAAAAGAAAAATGAGACTAATATAACGGAATAGAGGGAGTACACTTTTATTGTCCAACCATACGAAATTTATTGGGCAGCAAACTCAAGTTGTCCCTAAAGGAAAGATAATTTCCTTATATAATACTACCTTCGTTCCGTGCCAATTGTCCCATTTCTTTTTGGCACAAAAATTAAGAGATTTGAGTGTAGAATGAGTTGAGTGAAATTAATATTTTATTGTTGAGTGTGAAAAAATTGTCATTTTTAGAAATGGGTCAATTCGATTGGGACGCCTGATTTAGTAAATGGGCCAATTCTACCGGGAACGGAGTGAGTAGTATGTTCAAAAACAAATTCGGGGGGAGGGGCGGATGCACATAGAGGCCTCTAAAGCCCTCCCTAGCCGAATTTTTTTTCACTTTTATAGTATCGTAATCCGATATATTCTGGAATAGCCCCTTGTAAAGAAGAAAAGATGGATGAAAAAAAAATTTATTATACGAAGTGGTTAAAATTAAGTGTTAAAATTAAGTGGAGGCAAAAAAAAAAATTCATCCCCCTCACATAAATTTTCTAGACCTGCCACTATTCGTGGGACTTGTGCTCAGCTCAAAATGGACAATATTATACTAATGTTAGAGTTTCGACCCGAACAAAATTCAATATTTCTTATCTAGTAGTGAGAACTCCTTACCCATCATGTTGTAGGAAGCCATAAGAATCACACCCCACCACCACAAACTTGTTGAGCGTGTCGTTGATACTGAAATTCTCAAGCGAGAGCCACGGGTTGACGTCGCCGACGCCGTTGAAACACTTCCGGCCGACGTAGTTGAGGATGCGCAGCTCTCCGGTGAGAGATATCTCCACGACATTGATGTTGCCTTGGCGGAGGAAAGGCTTGGGAGGAGAGAGAGACGTGTTGCATGTAATAAGATAGTTCTCGTTAAGACAGCACTCTTCCGTCATGCCGAAGGGGTACGGAATCGCGACATCCCCACACTCTCTGCTACAGTTTTCCGGTGGAAGCGCCGCCGCAGCCAATGGTGGTTGGAAAATACACACAGTTACAAAAACAACTAATCTCATCAGCATATCTCCCACTTTTTAACTAATTAAACTACTGCAAATTTTGCTCGTTGGCTAGTATTTGCACTGTCGAGTATAAACATATATATATATATATATATATATATATATATATATACACTCTTATATATATATATAAGAGTGTATATATGTGTCGTGGAAGATGCCGCATGCATGCATGTAAGAGTCTTGGTTGTCGGTATATAGAAGCCAGATTCGATAAGTACGATTAGGCCTCACTTTCGGTACTCTAATCACTGCATTAACGCTAATTAAGATTAATTAAATCATATGCATTTCGATCGTGACGAATGATATGATGCTTGTTGCTGCACTAACGATTCGTGTGTGAAGCGCGTATATATTGAATTAGGCACTTTTTTTTTTTTAATGGATGGAAATAATTTACGAATCTCTATCACTCATTTCGATTCATAAGATAACTTATAAAAATAAAGAAAGACGCATATATTATGATTTGGTTTGGTTGATCCAATAGGAACATAGGAATTTAGTGAACATAATAAGTTAACACATTCGAACATGATTTTATTTTGGAGTATTGTCGATTCAGGATACAAAAGATAGTTTAATTATAGATTCAGGATCCGAAGATGATTTGTTATCCAAGACCTGAAAGATCAAACAATTCTCAATCGAGGACCTGATATTGAGGTCCTACATTATAAATTTTTGTGATCTTTCCGGTCTTGAATTGAGATTAATCCTTCAGATCCGGAATAGATGAAACAATTCTCAATCCAGGACCTGAGGTCCTGGATTGAGCATTGTATGATCTTTTGAGTCATAGATTGAGATTTTCTGTAAATTTTTAGGTCATGAATTGAGAATTAATCTTTCGGGTTCTGAAATGATAAAACTCCTTTTATTTTTCTAATACAGTTTGGTGTTGTCTCTCATAATAATAACAATACCAGTAAGGAATTTTATCAATTCAGAATCCAAAAAATAATTTTATTATTATTTTATTGTTATTATAAATAAAGAGAACAGTAATTAAGTACATGCAAAGTAGTACGGCGTATATATTAATATGGGATATAAAATAATGAAATAATGCATGCAGGTTCTAATTCACACATCTAATCAATAATAATTTACTCATGTTACGCCAAATGTTAATTTATTGAATAAACTACTTCATGCAATCTTGTCCATGCATTATATACTATATTATTTTTATTAAAATATCAATTAATGCATATACGTTTTTATTTTTGTTATTTAGCACAAAAAAAAAAAAAAATGGCTGCATAGTTGAAATTTTGACCAGCTGGCGGCGCAATAATCCGACCCCTTGAGGCGGCCCTTTGCCATGTTAAACTAAGAAGGGGTCATTTCTTTTTTTAAGCATCACTTAAAAACTACCCCACCACAACCATCCAAATTAATTAATTTTTTTAATCATCAATATCATCTTAACTCAACCCAACAATTTAAACAAATTATATGAGCAACCATCCAACCATAATATTATGTAAATATAATTTTTATTTGATTTATTCAGGATTAAAATAAGTTATAATTAAAATAATGAAAAAATATAAATTATTAGTTATAATTAGGGAAACTATACAACCATATCCCAAACTTTGGATGAGTTCCCAAATTTATCCCAAACTTTTAAATATAATAATTTCAGTCTAAATTTCAAATGAGTTCCCAATTTTCTTCCCACTGTCAATATTTAAACATCGAAAAATTTAACGTGGACACACATATTTACATATCATACTACATTAAATTTTACTATATACATATATATATATATGTTGAGGTTCGATTTCACGAGAAAATGGAGCCCTCAGAACTTCATGAGAACGTTACAGATAATAGTGAAAATTAGAAACGACAAGCAAGAGATAAACGCAGAAATTAGATATACGACGAAGTAAATAACGTTGGTACAATTGTTTCCAGTGATAAAGGGAATCTACAGCAAATTTGACAGAATTTCGACTATAATTTGCTATGAGAGAAATCGATACAAAAATTGAGCCTTCTGCCCCTATTTATAGACAAGATAGGGGTAGGTAGGCAGCAGCTAACCCTAGCCGTCGAATAGTAACGGCTCGCCGCAAATATCGGACTGTTTGCGGGTTTTTCGGAGAAGGTTAGGGTCTTCAGCGATCGGGCGCCGCCAGTGAGCTAGGGTTTCCCCTCCTTGCGCTCCTCGATATCGACCCTTACGATTCCTCGATGGCGGCTGGTTTGGATAGCAGAGGTGGGCTGGAAAAGTAAGCTTTCAGTTCCTCAAGTGCCTTTGCGCATTCTTCGGTCCATTTGAACCGTTTACCCTTGCGCAGGGTGTTGAAGAAGGAGTGGGTCCTCTCGGAATAGCGCGATATGAAACGGCTTAGGGCGGCAAGACGTCCGGTCAGCTTTTGTACTTCCTTCGGGGACCTCGGGTGTGCTATTTCCTGGATGGCTTTAATCTGCGTGGGGTCTGCCTCTATCCCCCTCTGGGTCACTATGTGACCGAGGAATTTGCCGGAGGATACCCCGAATGAGCACTTCGTCGGGTTTAGCTTCATGTTATACCTTTCCAAAGTCTGGAAGGCTTCCTCCAAATGGGTCACGTGATCCTGGGAGTTGAGCGATTTGACGAGCATGTCGTCAATGTAGACCTCCATTGTTTTGCCGATCCTCTCTTTGAACATAGAGTTGACGAGGCGCTGGTATGTTGAGCCTGCGTTCTTTAGTCCGAACGGCATTACCTTGTAACAGTAAATGCCCTGGCTAGTGATGAAAGCTGTCTTCTCTTGGTCATCAGGGTGCATTTGGATCTGGTTGTACCCTGAGAACGCGTCCATGAAGCTCAGGAGTTCATGCCCTGCGGTTGCATTGACTATGGCGTCAATGTGTGGCAGAGGATACGGGTCTTTCAGGCACGCTTTGTTCAGGTCAGTGAAGTCAATGCAAACCCGATTCTTGCCGTTCTTCTTCTTGACGACTACCACATTGGCAAGCCAAGTGGGGTAGTGCACCTCGCGTACTGACCCAATGTCGATGAGCTTCTGCACCTCCTCATTAATGGTCTGGTTCTTCTCCGCGGAGAATTTTCGTCGCCGCTGTTGCACTGGTCTACAGTTTGGGTCCACTTGGAGGCGGTGCGTGATGACGGATGGGTCAATCCCGGTCATATCGCAGTGCGACAAGGCGAATACGTGAACTTTCCTCCGGAGGAACCCTAGAAGGGTGCTCCTGACGTCGGTGGGAAGTTCTGCCCCTACGAAGGTGGTGCGAGTCGGGTCAGACTCGTCGAGGGTTACTTCTTCTAACTCTTTGGCTTCTGGTCGACCCGCATGGGTCGATATCGAGCCGTGTTGTTGCAAGCAAATGGCTCGAAAGCTCGCATAGTAACAATCCCTGGATGCTTTTTGCTCCCCTCGGATAGTCTGGATTCCCCAGGGAGTGGGAAATTTGAGTGCTTGGTGGTACGACGAAGGAACTGTCTTGAGCTCATGGATCCAGGGTCTTCCTAGGATGGCGTTGTGCGCGGACGTTGCGTCTACGACTTGGAACTTCACATCCAGGTTCAGGCCTCCGCAGTACATGAGAAGAGTGATTTCTCCAACTGTCTGCTGCTGGCCTCCGTTGAAGCCGTAAAGGGTCATGGTTACAGGCTCTATCTTGCTCATGGGGATCTACATTTCCTTTAAAGTCCGAAGGAACATGATGTTCACGGAGCTACCCTTGTCCACGAGTAATCTCTTCACCTGACAATTCGATATCAGGAGTAAGATCACGAGTGCGCCGTGGTAGGGGTGAACGAGCCCCGGCGTGTCCTCCGCAGTGAATTCAATGGCTTCATGTTGCTGCATGGGTCTGACGTACTTGATAAACACTCAATCTGTGCATTTTATTGATGTATTTATGCTTGGATTATACGTTAGACTGAACTGTTACGTGATGTTTTCATGCGTTATTCTTATTCTTTAAGGAAATATTACGTTTGGTTTGTTTGATGTTGATTTGCACAGATTTCATGCGTATTTGAGTATTAAACAAGATAAATCGAACAAGCATTTGAGGAACTGTTATTGTTGGCATGCACAAGAGAGGAGAAAAAGATTGAAATTATTGCAAGGAGGCTCGTGAAAATGTTTCGTGACCGAACCGGCGAGCACGACCGGCGACCGGCTCTCGCTCCCTGCAGATCCGACGTTCAGCAAGCATGACTGGCGACCTTCTCTCCGATCCGACGTGCGCATGTCCAGAAACGGCGAGCCACCTTCCTATCCGGCGAATAAGCAGCATTTCCGGCGAACGCACGTCCATCCATCCAGATCCGGCGCTCACTACTCAGGACCGGCGACCAAGCAGGCACAACCGGCGAGTGCCATGCAAGGCCGGCGATCAGCTGTTTCAACCGGCAATCGCCGGTTCTGTCGCCAACTCGCCGGGCATCCTTTTTGCCTGCGCAGCATAACCGGCGATCGCCCTCCCCCGCCGGCGATCGCCGGACGTGATCCACTGCTCGATTGTTTCCGCGATTTTTGACGTATTCAAGCGTATCTTCCGGCCCAAGTCAAGTTTTATCTCATATCTTTTGAAATTAAATTCCCTCTCCTATAAATATAAGTTTCAGAGACCAAGAAAAGGCTCCACAATTTTTATTTTCCCAGAGTTTTACGTTCTTTTAATTCCTGAGGCGAGAGAGAGGATTTTCTACAGAAAATCCTGGAGAACTGGGAGAGCATGACAAGAATTGAAGATTGAAGACTACAGGGTTTTTAATTTCCTTTTCTTGCTTTTATGACTCTTCATCTCCTTGTTTTTCTGGGATTTAGCATGATTGGCTAAATCTATTTTTGGATTCTAGGGTTTTGAAACTTTGTATTTATTCATTCAACATTTTATGCAAATTTAATGTTCCTTTTCCTCTGATGTTCTGATTTAAATTGAGATTTTCAATAATTGCATTAACTGATCATTAATTGTGATTTGAATTGATGGTTTTTGAACCGAGAGGTCTAGGTTATCAATTAAGACGCAAATAAATCAGATTTATTAGAACAATTATCCGAGAGGAAGTTGAACTTTTAAAGGGTTTAAAATCTAAGGTTTTTATCAAGAGTAAAATTCCTTTTGGAGGAGTCACTAGGTCTTTTATTTCCATGTTATGGTTTAGAATCCGAGAGGGTCACCTGATAACATTTTCGCGATTGCTCACATCTTTGGAAATTAAATTGGGATTGAATTGCATGAAAACGTTGTTTGTTTAATATTCAAAGTGGATTGCCCTGGAATCCTATTTTCTCATTAGTTTTCTAAAACCTTCAATTTCTCTTTTTATTTTATTTCTGCTTTTAAATCAGTCTAGTTAAATAAACCAAAACTACTTTATGATTTGCCTAGATAGTAGTACGATGTCTATGTTTTAGTGCTTGGTTGTGTTTCGAGCCTGCAGTCCTTGAGTTCGATAAATTATTACTTGCCCTCTGCAGTGGTCTGTGCACTTGCAGCTTTAGCGCGTTGCGAAACGCGCTATCAGTACTGGACCTCTTGATTTAGGATCCTCCGGGCTTTCTTAGCCGCAGAGCGCGACCTTCCACTGATCTCCGACCCCCCAACGATCACATGGATCGTTCGCTCAGCGGGTGGTGGCTTGTTCTGAGGTTTTGCATTCCCGGTTGGGTTGGCTTGCCTACCCCTGGTCCACGTATTCTTTCCCTTGTTTGTCAAGTACTCGGTAAGAAAGCCATTCTTTAGAAGCTCAAGTACTTCCAGGTGCAGAGCCTGGCATTCCTCAGTCTTGTGACCGTGGTCGTTGTGGAAACCACAGAACTTCTTTGTGTCCCGCGTCTTGGGGTCTTGGCGGGCCATTTCACAACGCCACCGAGCCCCTTGAGCACGTTGTTGACCAGGTAATTCTGGTCGATACAGAGACTATATGGAACTTCGTCATTACGCGACGTGCGGCTGTAAGGATGATCTCGCCGGGAGCGTCGCTCATCACGAAGGTCCTTACGGTCTACATACCTCGACGTAGAGGAGCCTCCTCTATATCGAGGCTCTCGATGCTAGCTAGCGAGTTCGTAGGCCTTCTGTTCGTTCAGACGCGCGATGCGATTCGGCTCGTCTTCTTCCCAGTTAATTTCGGCCCAGGCTTGTGAGAGGACCGAATCCATATCGTAGCAAGGATGGCTGGTCAGGTCTCGGTAGAGCTTCGAAGACACGTCCAGGCCGTTCTTGAAGGCGAAAACCGCAGTGAGAGGAGGGCAGTTCGGTATCGAAGCGAGCTCCTGATTGAAGCGCCCCACGTACGATCGTAGTGATTCGCCTTTCTTGATGCGTATGCTGTTCAGAGCATCTGGGTGCTTGGCTATGCGTCGGCAATTGGAGTATTGCTTCCTAAATGCCATGTGGAGCTCCGAAAACGTCGAGAAGGAGCTCCTCGGTAAGTTGACGAACCACTGAAGCGCTGGCCCAGTTAGACTCGCCCCGAAGCTCTTACACATGCAGGCTTCGCGCAACTCGCCCGGGATCGAGGTGGTCAGCATCTTTTGTTTGTAGAGGGCTATGTGGTCCTCTGGGTCGGTCGTCCCGTCATAAAGCTGGAACGAGGGCGGCACGAACCTTGCCGGCACATCTGTGTTAGTGATGTCAGGTGTGAAAGGCGAGTCAGCGTAGCTGTCGCGCGGTATCAGTGAATCTGGGGGAATGATCCCCGGGATGCGGCAGATAAGCTTTTCGAGTCCAGCCATGCGCGCCTCGAGACGTCGCTCGTACTCGCCACGTGGCGGCTTGGTAGCGAGGCGCTCAGTCGGATGGTGCGTTGTTGTTCCCTCGGGCCTTTGTCCGAGGCCGGACGTAGCAGGCGTGTTAAGATCGACGGCCTCCTCTAGGTCGAGGGCGAGGTTCCTGCGAGGATCTGGCGGTTTCTCGCTGGTAGTGGGCTCCTCGACGAAAGGTTGCTTCTGGGACGCCCTTTCCTTACGGAGCTGTTCGTTCTCCCTTCGCAGGGCATGATTAGTGGCGTGCAACTCCATGATTCTGGAGTCTGTCTCCTTTGCCCGTCGCCGGTTCTCCTCGGCCTCCTCGGCTAGTCGGGCCAGGATCGTATTTAGCATCTCCGAAGGTACGGCTTGAGCACCACTAGTTTGCAGAGTCTGCCGCACTAGCTCGTCGACAGGGACGAGGTCCTTCGGTGTCGAGGAACCCGGTGGGCGGGCCCTAGCCGTCTTCCCCGCTTGGTTTCCCATTTTCCCGCTATTACCTGTCATGGAATAAACACAGAAAACACAAAAAATAGTTCTGAAGGCCCCATGGTGGGCGCCAAATGTTGAGGTTCGATTTCACGAGAAAATGGAGCCCTCAGAACTTCATGAGAACGTTACAGATAATAGTGAAAATTAGAAACGACAAGCAAGAGATAAACGCAGAAATTAGATATACGACGAAGTAAATAACGTTGGTACAATTGTTTCTAGTGATAAAGGGAATCTACAGCAAATTTGACAGAGTTTTGACTATAATTTGCTATGAGAGAAATCGATACAAAAATTGAGCCTTCTGCCCCTATTTATAGACAGGATAGGGGTAGGTAGGCAGCAGCTAACCCTAGCTGTCGAATAGTAACGGCTCGCCGCAAATATCGGACTGTTCGCGGGTTTTTCGGAGGAGGTTAGGGTCTTCAGCGATCGGGCGCCGCCAGTGAGCTAGG
>JAPKLW010001323.1:200659-219596 GCA_026898455.1 Plectranthus barbatus | reverse complement strand
TAACATTATTTCCGCTGCGTAACGTTTTATACTCTGAAAAACCGGGACCAACACATGTTGCATTTTATCTATCATATTCTGCATTATATACAATAACTTCATTCATTATATTGTGCAACTGCATTCATTATATAAGAATTCGTGTACTGTTACGAGAATTATGCATATTATACATGATATTACTTTTATTTTAGAGAAAATTATATTACTTTCATTATAATGCATATGTTATTACTTTATAATACATAGCAAGTGCAAATATAATGATGAATGATGATTTCGCTGAAAAAATATGTTGCATTTTATCTATCATATTTTGCATTATATACTATAATTTCAAGCGTTATATTGTGCTATTGTATTCATTATATAACTTCATGCATTATATTGACCTCGACATACATTATATACCTAGCAAACATTCATTATATACCTAACAAACATGCATTATATAATATAGTAATATACATTTATATAATATAACAAAAAAATACATAATTAAAAACAAGTAATATATGATTAATTGTTATAACAACTATGATATTATCTACAGTATGCAAAGATAATGATTTTTTTTTTATCTTGCAGGAAAAAAGATATTGCATTTTATCTATCATATTCAACATTATATAGTATAACTTCATGCATTATATTGTGCAACTCCATTCATTATATAAGAATTCGTGTACCGTTACGAGAATTATGCATATAATCACTAATTTTCATTTTTTGCGATGATTTTTAAATCGAAACATATGCAATAGGGATTTCGTTTGAAAGATAATTAAATTACCTTTAATTTGATATATGATACATTAAAAAATAATCTAAATCGAAGGAGATATGATCATTTAAAGATTTAGGATGATTTTAGAGGAGAGAGAAGAAATATTACAAAATTACCCTTTAATGCATGTTTTACTACACTATAATGCAAACGGAATTTATTTAGCCTTGAGCGTTGGATCACCAATTGGATATGATCACTCCCCTATATATATATATATATATATTAAATCAGAGTAGTGGAAAAATAATTGTTACCACCAAAACTATAGACAAACGTATTTGTATATTTTAAAGCAAAATTTGTCAAAGAAGTCTAAGTAGTAGAGTTGGTATATGATGCTGATTTTAAGTTTTTGTGTATTCGTTTTGTGTTCAAATCTCATCCTCAACATATAAATATATATATAAATTTTTATTTTTTTTACAGAAAGATAATTATCTCCATTAATTATCAACAAAATATTTTATTTTTTACCAATATTTCAATAATTTATATAAACTCGGTAATCAAGCTATAATTAAATTTATACAATAACATGCAAACCTAAATGATGATTACAAATAAAATTATTTTAAATTCATATGTTTCAAAAACCGTAAGATAGTAATAATAATTTTAATAAATTAATAAGATAGATTAATATAACATTAATAAATTTGTTATTTATATTTATAATTTATATAATCTTTTATAACTTATATATTATTTTTGTAAATTCGGTACTAATTAATTATTTTTTATAATTTAAAATATTGAATTATGTATAATATGTACTATAACGAACAATAAGCAACTCATTAATGTAATTATATAAATAATTATAGAAATTTATATAAAATTATAGCCAAATATTACCTATTATTTTAAAATTTTAATTTAAATTAGTAAAAAATAGACATAATTAACTTTTAAAATGTGGGTACATCAGTTTGATTTTTTCTGTTTTATTTTATTTAGTATTTTTACTTTATGCTAAAATATATAAATGTGAGCATATCAATTTGACTTTTTATGTTACATAAAATTAATATTATTTATATATTAAAAATATAAACTATGGGTACACTAATTTGGTTTTTTATTTTATTTAAATTATAATTTATGTTAAAAATATAAAGCGTGGGTACATTAGGTTGAAAACTTGTACCACTTATCATATCTATCAAACACACAACTATTATATATATAATATTTACACTTGAATGTGACATATATTGGTTTACTAAAATCAAACGTTTGATATGTCAAGTCACCACAAACATGGGTAAACCGTGCAAACTTAATTTATATACACAATGTTAGGATTGTTTTAGAGAAGTCCTTCCTTACTTTTGATGTTTTGGTGGGTCAAAAAATGTAAGCCATCTTAGTCAGTTTTTCCAGTTTCTAGAGTTCTAAACTGTAATCCTTGTATAGGATCGATCGAGTTGTAATAGAACTTAGGCTGAAGACCAAGCAATGGAGAATGCTCGAGAACTGACTATCATCACGCCTAGCCTTGACCAAAAACTGTGTTGGAGCACTCAGTTTAAGGTCTATCCATACTGACCAGGAGAAGTCAGTATAAGGGCTTTCCCGAACTGACTAAGGAGAAGTCAATTTAAGGAATTTCCATACTGATCCGGAGAAATCAGTATGAGAGCGTTTTCCATACTGACTGTGGACAGTCAGTATGAGGGTTTACCATACTGACCTTGGGAAGTTAATATGAGGGCTAAGTTATACTGACCTTGAAAAGTCAGTATAAGAGCCTCAGTCAAACTCAGGCATTCATATATGCCTAAGTCAGTACGAGGTTATCCAAACTGGGATTCCTCGGGCTGAAAAGAAGTCTGACGTAAAGTTAGTGTATAGTATTACTGACACAGCAGGGCAGAGCCGAAAGGATACCTAAGGCATGGGCTACAATCGGACAATATAATCCATGAGTCTAACGTCTGGATTTATGTGTCTAATGGATAGAAATTCAAAATGCCAAAGGTCCTACTCTACATAAAGGCTTGCCCTCTCAACCTTAAACGATTATTTGAACAGAATTCAAAATTTGAAAGTCTTAAGAAGATAAAGGGCATTTTTAGGTCATATCTCTCTACTAAACTCTCTGAGTTTCCGTGTTCTCTAACAAGAGACTTGAGTCTCCGACTCAAGTTACCCACCGTGCTAACTTCTCCTAGCACGAGGTTGAAGCTTTAAGCTGAAGCTCTTATTGGTGAATATATCTTTCTGAGATATATTCATAACAGTCAGTTTCCTAGTCTGGGATTCTGATTCTCATGAGCGTATGCTAACCACCTGAGTTCTGGGAAGAACGAGTAAACATCCAACCATTCTGGGAAGAATTAGTAAACATCCAACCACCAGGAAGGAGGCTACGGGGTGCGTCCCCACTTCAACCTGAAGACTGAGTCTACAAGGAGTTCCTAGGCGAGTGCCACAGCTGACCGGAGGATGGAGGTGCCACAGACTGTGTATAGATCGTAAGGAGGCTTGTATTTACTTAGTAAATTATCCAGACCTTGGGTTTGAAGAGTGGATGTAGGATATTGAAGTCCGAACCACTATAAATCTTTGTGTGTTGTTTACTGCTTTCTTTCACACTTGCTCTGTTTTTCTGTTTCACAAACTTACTCTTGAAACCTTCAATACTTGTTCAAGTATTGAAGTGTATATACTGTGAAACTGACTTAAGGTAAAACAGATACCTAAGCGTAAACTTTCCACACACAAAACTTACTATACTCTATTTAAGCGAACCAGTGCAACTGTCATTTAATACTTTCGCTGCATACACAAACCTTCCGCTATACAGTTTTGCACTCTGATTTCGGGACCAACAAGTGGTATCACGTGCCAAGGTTCTTACAGACTACGATTGTGTTGAGTCACTTAGGACCAGATCTCTGTTTTCTGAACTTGGTTATATTTTCTGCACTTGGTTCTTGTTTTGTGTGTTTAAGCTCAGGTACACAGAGATGGCTCAGACTACAAAGCTTCCAAAGTACTCATTAGAAAATTTTGAGATATGGAAGAAACGCTCGTTGATCATGTTGGAGAATGTCCACCCAGAAATGGCAGAGGTTCTATCTACCGGACCGCTGAATATCACCAAGGTGAATACTCAGCTCGGAGGAGCAAAAGCTCAGGAGATAGTCAAGAAGCCTTATGCAGAGTGGACAAACGACGACAAAGTTTGTTTTCAGCTGGATGTAGTGGCCATGGAGCTCATCTTACAATCCATACCACAGCCACTGTTTGTTGAAGCCTTAGAGCACAACAATGCCAAAAAGATGTGGGGATTTCTTGCCTCACTTAGTCAAGAAACAGCTCAGATGAAGCGGAACAAGCTTCAAAACTGTGTAGATAAGTATGAATCTTTTCAAATGCTTCCTGGTGAAAGTGTCAAATCAATGGAAGCTAGATTCAATGCGATTATCTGTGAGCTGAAGAACTTGGGGAGAACATATGAAGTTGATGATATGAATGCAAAAATTCTCTCCAAGATTCCCAAGGAGGACTGGTTCGTCAAAGCCACCAGCTTGAAGGAGAAGGATCTCTCCAAGATGACAACCAAGGACGTGTTTGCCCAGCTCCAAGCCTGCGAATGGGACATCCAAATGGCGAACAGAAATGAAGCAGTGCGAAGTGACAGCACACACAGAAGGAGATGCTGCCTTTTCGCAAAAATGGAGTTCAAGAGAAGGCCTCAAAAGCCTTACCAAGCTGACAAATCTTCCAGACAGACGTCTACATCAAAGTCAGCATCGACACTTTCCTACCAGAAGAAGGAGGAAGAGAGCTCAGTTGAAGAGCTTGAGGAGCAGATGAGGAAGCTGACCAGACTTTTTGAGAAAGCCAAATCCAAGAAGTAAAGTTCATAGTCCAGTGAACTGAAGTTCCGCGACAGACCTCCCAGAGGCTGTTTTAATGGAACTCTCCGGATCACCTCAAGTATGAGTGCCCACTAGCTTCCAAGGAGGAAAGGGAGCGCTTGAAGAGGGTGTTTGAGAATAAAGCCTCCAGAGTTGTTGCAAAAGCCATGCTTACCGGAACTGAGGTGCCAGACATCTTAGACAATGACGATGGCTACTACACATCAGATGATGAGGCAGTGGAGGAAGCATTCCTGGTGTTGATGGCAAAGCTCGGAGAAGAGGAAGAAACTGAAACCAAGTCTACTACTCTGGTACACATTTCTAACTCAGTTTTTATTCCTATAGCATGCATAGAAGACAACTCCGAATCCTATTGCTCAGATTTAGAGGATGTTACTCTTGAAACTTTGAATAGAGAGTTTGCTAATTTTTATGAGTTAAAAATTATCTTGGCATGTGAAAATGCTTCACTGAAACTAAAAGTTTCAAAACTGACCGAAGAGATCCAATGATCAAAGTCAGTAAGTGAAGATCTAGCTAAACTTAGAGAAGAGCATTCTACATTACTTGAATCATTTAAATCTATTTCTGAAGAATGCGCATCTCAAAACCTGAAAATTGCTAGTGACCAAAAACTTACTGTTCACTCTACTCTAGTACTAGCAAAGTTTCAGAAGCTCTAAGTTTACAAAGACATTCCTCTGATAAGTCAGGTTTAGGGTTTACAAAGAATAATTTGAGCAATTAGGCTCATACTTCTGAAACTGGGAATGTCTCGGACCATCACCTTAGGAAGAATTCCAGTTTAGAAGTCAAGTTGTTAGGTAAAGGAGTAGTCAGTATGGACAAGAACTCCTTAGAGGCTAATCAGAACAGAAGGGGCAGTCAGTTTCAAAACTGACTTCTATACCCAAGCTTAGAAAAGATTTGACTTATAAGTCAAACAAACCTGAGATGAGAAGTGGGATAAGAAGAATGTTCATAACATGAGAAAACCCACCTCAACTGCTAAAACTGAACTTTATAGAAAGTCAGTTTCATTTCCGGATTCTAGAAATTTGAGGTTCTCAACTCATAACTCGTATGAGAGGAGAACTTATCCGTATAGAAAAAACATCTATACGAGGTCTCAGTCCAACCAATTCTCTACTTTCAAGACTAGGAAGACCACAGACTCCGGACCAAGTTTTCGAGAACCCAACCAAAACTCAGTTTTAAGGAAGTCAGTTCCTAGAAACTTAGTTTCTGGTCAGGTTTCACACATTCACCTCTTCTCTTCAAATATGCATAGAAATTGTTTAAATCTTTTAAAGAGGAAGAGAAAGGTAGAGGGATTTGTGACACCTAGATATAAGGTGAAGCAAGTATGGATTCCTAAAGGATGGATCCATAACACTAACCCTGCAGGACCCTCAGAAACACGGGAACCTTTTGTCTAACTTTACCTGTTTTGCAGATACGAGGTCACCTAAATAAAAATTATAATAGAATACTCTCTCAAGACATGACAACACAACTCAGATTCAAGAAAGAAGAAGGTATCTGCAGAGCATGCAAGATGGGAAAGCAAACCAAAGCATCATTCAAGAATCAAACCATCACAGCAAGCACAGACAGGATCCTCGAGCTACTTCATACGGATCTATTTGGACTAGTCAAGCCGCTTTCAATTAGAGGAAAAAGATTCACTCTGGTTGTAGTTGATGACTACTCCAGATATACTTGGGTAAGGCTGCTGACGAGCAAGGATGAAGTGAAGATTCAACTTCCAAAGCTCATCCTTCAAGTGCAAAACAGCAAAGGGATCACCGTCAAAATAATCAGATCTGACAAGGGGACTAAGTTTTGCAACGGTCCACTAATGGATTTCTGTGCTGATGCTGGCATTGCTCATGAGAAGTCAGCTCCTATGACGTCTCAACAAAATGGTCTTGCTGAACGAAGAAACAGGACACTCAAGGAGGCAGTTAGAACAATGCTTGTCGAAGCTGACTTAAAAGAAGGTTACTGGGGAGAAGCCTTGATGACGGCGTGTTATACTCAGAACAGAAGCGCCATCAACAGTCGTCATCACAAAACCCCGTACGAAGTCTTCAATGGTCGTAAGCCTTCTATAGCCCATCTTCATGCTTTTGGTTCTCCATGTTACATCCATAATAATGGAAAGTCGAAACTGAATACTTTCAGTCCCAAGGCTGATGAAGGAGTGTTCCTTAGATATGGACACCCTTCATACAAGAGATACAGAGTACTCAACAAGACAACCAGACTTGTGAAAGTAACATGCTCTGTTGTTTTTTATGAGTCTATTTTAGTGCGCAGAACCTTAAAAGAACTGGAACTTGGTGATCTTGTTGTTAACAATGGGTGTGAGAAACTTAGTGCTGATAAAGAAGATCAAAATTAAGTTTCTCAAACCAAATTTGTAGATAATCACACAAGTGTTCCAGATGATGAGGCCAGTACTGCAATCGACCTAGCTAAAGCCTTTGGCTCATTGACGATGCACCAAGGCATCAATCAAGGGGGAACTTCAGGAGATCAAAACAGAGCTCAGTTTGAAGGTCAAACTGGAACAGAGTTGCCAATTAAAACTGACCTCACTGAAGATGAAAATGCTCGTCCTAAAGATATCCAACCAACTGTGTCTCAAGAAAATCAAGAAAACCAGGATATGAAAGTCATTACTGGAGAAGGAGACTCCAGTCAAAGTGACTTAATTCAAGTTCCAATATCAAGAGCAGACGGTACTGGGTATCCTGAAGAGTTCGTCCAACCTGTTGAAGTTACCCAACTCCAGAAGTCGAAATGGTTAAGAAACTATCCTGAGGAAGCAGTGCTGGACAGTATTGCCAACTCAGTTCGCATGAGACAAGGAAGTGCTCTACTAACTTGTTTCATATCTCAGGAGTCAGAGCCGATGAAAATTGGAGATGCTTTGAAGTCAACTAACTGGATCAATGCAATAAAAGAGGAACTTGCTGAATTCAAGAGAAATGACGTCCGGTACTTAGTAGATCGACCTACTCATCAGTCAGTTATCGGCACCAAATGGATCCACCTCCCCTATGTTATATGAGGTCAAATCTCATCCCTTAATTTTTTGATCTTGTGGTCCTGATTTTTTCCCAAATTATATTATTTTATTTTTTCTTTCATTATTTTTTGTTTATTAAGGGTCATTTCTTCTTTTTGGTAATTAGTATATATAAACCATATCTTTAATTAATCCCATTAAAATATATTGTGATTTAATTTCCGTAACTGATTTTCTATTTCACAATCGTAACCTTTTTTCCTTCTCTTGCGTCTTCTCATTCATGTCACAATATTAACGGTGGTTTACCAGCGTTGGATGGTGGTTCGTCGGTAGCACGCAGGCGGCGCACGCAATTTCTCCTCTCCTCGCGTATCTCCAGCAGTCGCGGCGATTGTAACGGTAAGGTGCAACGCATTCGCCCACAGTTGGGAGGAAAGGCGGCGTGCAGGTTGTGGACAGTTGGGAGAAACTAAAATCTCTCCAAGAGAGAGATTGTGAATTGTACTGATTTTTTATCTTGTAGATGCTATATTATTTATATGATAGTTACTACATTATTTATCTTTATTAATTACATTATCTCTACAACGTGTTTTTTTAATTTGGTGCTTTTTTGTAGATTTTTTGGTTGATATTATTTTTTCTTTTTAATATCATAAACTGGTTGGTTTTCATATATGTCCTATGAATTTTTTTCAGTGTAATGGATCAGAGTAATTTATATTTTCTCAAGCAGTTGCAATAAGAGACTAAAAAATCTTCACCATTTGTATCATTCACGACAATTTTTCATCTGAGTTCTTATTTTCTATCTCTCATCTGAAGGAGCAGTATGAAAAATTGATTGTGCGCGATGATTCATACCCTAGTGAATGGAGATCCTTTGGCGTGGTTGTTGTGGATGTACGATCGAAAAATGAAGGAGATGAACAATTTGAACATAAAATCTGATTGAATTCAGTCAACAACAAATATAGTCTAATACAGAAAGTTATGTGCATGCAGCTACTATCCATGGAATTTTCACGTCGCAATTTTTTACAATGTATATGTTACATTATTTATTGATAGTTGATGTATTATTTATTATTTATATATTACAATATCTATGTTTTGCTTTCCTGCAACCCCTGCGTTTCCACCATCTTCACTTTATTTATTTATTTTTTTTTATTTTTTTGGTTTTGGGTTAAACGAAGAAGAATAAAGTATATGTGCAGTGAAGAACGTGTTGAAGGGTAGTACCATAGGATTCATTTTTTTTCCTTTTTTATTTTTAATATATAAACTGATAGATAGTCGATATTTTACTAGATCTTTCTAGTGGTGATCACTGATCAATAAGAAAGAATTAAATCGTGTAGATGTTACATTATTCATATGATAGTTGATGCATTATTTATTATTTATCTACTACATTATCTTTTATAGTGTGTTTTAATTTATTAGTATAATTTTGAAATTGTAAACAAATAATGTAACATATTTGTCATAAATTATGTAACATTCATAACACATTATATATCAAATCGAAGATAATTTAATTACATTTCAAACTAAATCGTTATTGCATATGTTCGGAATAAGATAACCGTAGTAAAACTAAAAATGTAACATAATACAAAGGATAATGTAATACTGTAATATTAATAAATAGAATTAGATCAAGCGCGATGAATATAGATAGTGCAACATAATATGTTGATGGGTTTTGTATACTGAAAGCATTTATTATAATGAGTATACAACGGTTTATTTCTCCTATCTGTTAACAATCGTACATGTATGAACAATGGTATCCTCTTGTCTCACCGATAGGGACGATCATACGGTGTGTTGTAGATCGCAGAAGACAGTATGATCACTTGACCTGGTGAGACATAAACCTGATCACAGTCGAGACAGCGTATGAGGATACGTCTGTCCGGATGGCTGCGGCATTGTCAGAATAAGTAGTCTGTCTTGGTTACTTGACATGCTGGTACGCAGAGGTGGCGTATTGATGGACCGCAGTGAGATGTATTCGTCTATCTGACATCAGCGAATACAAGATCTCGTTATATTAATTTAGTCCAAACCCTAACGAAGGTTTAGGGGTTTGCACGGGTTGACTGTTGCTTTGACTTGCCATGGTGGAGAGCCTAAGTAACGTGCTCGTATATCCGCATCTTGGGTAACAGCAGTTCGTGTAGTACCGCCTGAGACTGGGTTTAGGTAACCATATTCGAGTAATAGGATGGGGACATTCCCTGAGGAGCTCAATGACATTCATCGTGCCAAAGTCCTGCAGGCTGATTAATTTCAAGCACGAGTGATAAGGTTTGAGTGGTACTACTCAGGAATAATAAGATATTAATTAATTGTAGTTAGAGCTTGTCAGAGGCTCCGATTAATTAATGG
This sequence comes from Plectranthus barbatus, assembly GCA_026898455.1. NCBI lineage: Eukaryota > Viridiplantae > Streptophyta > Magnoliopsida > Lamiales > Lamiaceae > Plectranthus > Plectranthus barbatus. The sequence goes on along the minus strand of JAPKLW010001323.1, from coordinate 209,494 downwards.
ATGTCCGGTAACCTTAAATATGGGGATTCTCAATTAATGCAGCTCGTTCTCATAACGTGGTGATAAAGGGGTAGGTCAGTTTTAATTCTATGGTGAAAAAAATTTAATATTAATTAATTAATTGTGTTCTGGGTTGTGGACATGGGAATTAATTAATTTATAGGCCCACTTCATTATTTGCATTAGGTCCCAGATCTGGCCCAACAAGTGTGCTGAATTGAGCCCAGGAGCCCATTAGGGTTTACAACCCTAGGTCTATAAATAGACAGCTCTCTCTCATAAGTTAAAACACAGTTGAAACACACTAAACCTAGGAGAGAGAGAGGGAGGCGCCTATTCTGAAGAGAAAGGAGGAGAATTTTCGAATTCTGGTCCTGCTCAAGCCACAGATCTACGGAGTCCTCACCAGTAGTAGATATGATCAGCACCGGGATACAGATCTGAAGATCTAATCTGGAGAACAACAGATTTCTTCTTCTCTTTTCTTTATTTTGATTTTATCTTAGAAATTAGATTTCTAATTTCTGATTCCGCAGATAAAATCGGATTGCGTGGTTGAATTCAAGTTGGAAATTCAAACGCAAAAGATCGGTTCAGACTCGACGGATTTACGGTAATCTCTCAATCCACAAATTTGTATTAAATTTATAGGAGCATGCTAGGGTTTTGTGAATTTAGATTATGTGCAATATCCATAAATCGATCCAGTTCAGTTTGGTTTTGGTGATTCGGTTCACGTGAAAACCCTACAATTGGTATCAGAGCCAGGTTTCTGATTTATGGCTCTGTTGTTCATAATTAAATTCAATATGCATGTATGGATTTATTGTTTATTGTGGATGGTTTTTGTTCCTCATGGCAACCCGTGTAATTCAGCCCGCAGTGGTTTATCCGTGTAGGGCTGAATTAATTTTGTAAAATTACGAGAAAATCAGTGATTAGTGTAGATTTGAAAATTGTAATAGAATAGTTTTTCTGTAATTTTTTCAAATTTATTTGGACGGGTTGAGGACGAAGAATGAAGACGGAGCCGACGCAGGGCCGATGGAGACGACAGCGGGCGCAAGCAGCGCAGCAGGCACGCACGGCCGGGGCATGAGCAGCGTTCGCAAGGCGCGCGCGGCCTACGCACAGGACGGCGGCATGGCGAGGGCGCACGGCTGCGTCGCATGGCACGGCAGCAGCGCGCGGGGCGCGCGCGCGCATGCGCACGGCGGCTGTGGCTGTCGTCGGCTGCTGCTGTCCCGTCGCGGTGGCTCGTGTTTTGGTGGTTTGTACAATCCTGTGCAAACCCTAGGGTTTGCATTAGGGTTAGGGCAAATCATCAGATTACAAAGGCCTAAATCCCAGAAAATTTAGTGTATCCAGATTTGGAGGCCCTTGAAGATTTGGAAGATTTGAAAAGATTTGGAATTATCCAAATTAAATTCAATTTCAAATTGTAATAGATAGAATTTATTTTTTTCTATTTTGGGGCCACGAGGAATTTTTGTTTCCCTTAATTGTCCTCGTATGATATGTGATTTATTTATGTGCGCAATTAAGCATGTGTAGATAATAGGAAAAGCATGTTTTATCGTTTTTATTATTTACAGCTTTCAAGCATGCTTATGTGATTAATTTCTTGTTGGATTATATTTTGGGAATTTTTGGACTTGTATTATTACATGCAAAAATTTGGGAAATATAATGACAAAGAAATTATGTGTGCGCATAAAGAAACCTTTTAAAAGAAAAATACTAAGCGGATTTTTTAATTAAAATCAATATACCTCCACAAAGTGGTCCTAGGATGTAAGTGTATCTCTCGTTCTAGTAAACGTCTACGAGTGTAGCTTGCTAGTTCCTAGAGGTGCATGGGTACGGTTGTTGGGATTTCTAGACAAACAATTTAAATCATGTGAATAGTGGGAGGGCTTTGCGTAAACGTCTACGAGTGTAGCTTGCGTAGATCTCTTTCACAAGTATTCTAGGATTGATTTAAATTATAGATAACAAAAGCTTTAAGTGTTGCGCGGTATGGTTACGTGCCATGCTAAACTGTCTCTTTTGGCCGGAGTTAAATTTGTGGTTTATGGCTTAGAAGCATCTTAGAATATAATGTAAGAATTGCATCCCTGTTCTTGAGAGATGGCTTGGTCTAAGGTTTTCACTAATTATTAATTTCTAGTGTCAAAAACTTCCTGACATGGTAGTGAAATTAAATGGATTGGGGCTTAAAACCCGCAGTTCTAGTTGAGGGTGACATCGTAAACATCTACGAGTGTAACTTGCGGTGGGAACTCTTGGGCAATTAGTGGAAAACATTTGTATTTGATTTATTAAAAGGTTTTCAATGAATTTGTTTTCAAAGTTCTACATGTATGTTCTTATTTAAGATTCTTTATTGTTTCAGATATGTCTATGTCTATTGTCGATCATATACTTGCTCTCAATCCTCTAACTGGTCCAAACTTCCATGAATGGAGATACTGCATTGAGTATATCCTCCTGACTAAACAACACATGTTTGTTCTTACTATGATGCCACTTGCCCCACGTTACCATAAAGTCTCTAGACGTGAGAAAGAGTACTATGACAGATGGGTGGCATCTGAGGATTTTACTTACAAGTTAATCTCAGATAACCTGTCTAGAGAACTCAAGCTCAAGTACATAGGCTATTGTAGCTCTGTTGCGATCTGGATGGACTTAGTGGCCACGTTTGGTGAAGTGGAACGAACTATCAACTGTGATCTCGTAAAAGACCTGGTCTGTAAGAGAATGGTTGATGGCAGTTCGGTGACACTGCATGTGATGATGATGGATAACACCATGAGACGATTCACACGTAGAGGTGGATGTATATCAGATCGGGCTAAGATTGATATAATCCTGAACTCCTTACCGCTCTCATTCTATGACTTCAAGATGGATGTAGCTAAGAGAAGTGAGTACTCCTTCAAAGAGTTGCTCACTGATCTGATAGCAGGACAGTCCTTCGTACCTTCGTGGGAGTCTGAGTTATCAGATCTTGAGCACAGTTTGGGCACATTGAAAGATGTGGTTCATACTGTGTGCAAGAATATGATTGATCGCAGATCACGTGAGAGGAGGTCAAATGAAATGAAGAGGGTTGGTGTCACTTCAAGTAAGAGCGCATGCGGAAGAAAGGGGACAAGGTACGTCATTTGCATTTGTAACGAAAATATGTTTAGCATCGGTTTCTACTCATTCGTGGGTAGTGGATACAGGAGCTACTGATCATGTTTGTTACATTTTGCAAGGGTTCACACCGAGGAGGGTGCTGAAGAATGACGATGTTACCATCTCGATGGGGAACGCAGCACAAGTGAGTGCAGCTGCCATTGGAGATTTCACCTTGTACTTTGATGATTCTGTTTTAACTTTGAGAGATGTTTTGTACGTGCCGGATTTTTGGCAAAACCTTATTTCAGTTTCCAAACTTTATGTTGATGGATATTCAGTTATTTTTTATAGTGGTGTTTCTATCATTGGTAATAACGGTGTTATTTGTCGTGGAATGCTGAATAATTCTCTCTATGTTGTTAACTGTAATCATAAGTCTTCCGCAAGTATTGCATGTAATTCATCCGTAATTGATAATCCTAGAAAGAGAAAACTTACTTCTTCTGATGAGGATCTTACATATCTCTGGCACTTGAGACTGGGTCACATCAGCTTGAAGCGGATTCAGAGACTTGCAGATGACGGTACATTGGACCTAGTCCGGGCTGTACCTTATCAAGTCTGCAAATCCTGCATCGAGGGCAAGATGTCAACTAGGCCTTTCAAGGCTAGTCAGTCTCGAGCAGAGGAAGTGTTGGAATTGATCCATTCTGACTTATGTGGACCGAAGTCCACGCAGGCTCGTGGAGGGTACGAGTACTTCATCACTTTTATTGACGATTACTCAAGGTACGGATACATTTACCTGCTTCGCTACAAGTCTGAATGCTTTGAGAAATTCAAAGAGTTCAAGGCTGAAGTAGAAAAGAAGGTCGGGAAAACTATCAAGTCGCTGCGATCTAACCGCGGTGGCGAATACCTGGGTAACGAGTTCCTGCAGTATTTGTCAGAAAATGGGATTACATCCCAGTGGACTGCACCGGGTACTTCCCAGCAAAACGGTGTAGCTGAAAGAAGAAATAGGACTCTTCTAGAGATGGTAAGATCAATGATAAGTTATGCAAACTTACCAATTTTGTTTTGGGGCTACGCATTGGAAACAGCAGCTTATGTGCTTAATGTGGTGCCTTCTAAATCAGTTCCTAAGACGCCTTCTGAGCTCTTTCTTGGTCGTAAACCTAGTTTGTGCAAGTTTAGAGTATGGGGTTGTCCGGCACACGTACTGTCGAAGGAACCTGATAAGTTAGAAAGCAGGTCAAAAGTAATGTTGTTCATAGGGTATCCCAGGCAAACGAAAGGTGGTTACTTTTACTGTCCTGAGAGTCAAAGAGTCGTTGTTAGCACCAACGCTAAATTCTTGGAGGACGAGTATGTGAGTAATTACAGGTCAATGAGTGATATCGTTCTTCAAGAAATTGAGAACGAGAATGCAATTCCAAGGGAAGGGGAACGTGTAGATGTGGGTGCACCTGTGAGAGGTACAGCACCACAGACACGTTCTACAGTGCAAGGTGCAGGATCACAAGTCACTACACCTACTACTGACACGGCACCGATGCCTCGTCGTAGTGGGAGAGTTATTTTCCAGCCGAAAAGGTACATGTTCATGGGTGAGTCTTCGGACTTGAGCCCAGAAGACGGACATGAGGACTCTGACCCACTGACTTACGAAGAGGCAGTGCAGGACAAGGATGTTGCCAAATGGCGTGTCGCCATTGTTGGTCCCTGAGATCAGAGTCGTCGTGGTAACAATAAGATATACACGAAGTGCAGCGGAATAAAAATTAGCGTTTACTTGTAAGAAGGTTAATCTTAACTTAGGGTTTTCGATTCAAGTTTGCTTAAGTTACTTTTTGCAGTTATACTCTAGCAACTCCGTTGCTAGGTTAAATCATCGTAGCTCAAAAGTAATAGAATAGTAATCAACAAGAGGACACAAGGTTTATAGTGGTTCGATCAAATGATCTACGTCCACTCCTTAGCCGAATCGCTAAGAGTTTCACTAAGAAAGTATACGGTGTACAAAGAGTTGCCTCTTCTGTAAAGCAAGCAGCTGTCGTCTGGTCTGTCTGCTCCACGGCTATCTTTCGATACTCCGAACCTTTCAGATGTGGCTCCGGCTGAGTCAAGGGCGCACCTTCATAAAACTCGCTTTTACCACCTGTGGAAGATTTTAAAGTCCCTTCCGAACTATCCTTCATTCTCGGCATCATTGCCCGTTCTAATCAATTCCCTTTCGAGAAACTCACTGCTGGATACTTTTTATGACAAAAGTGATCCCAATGATTGAAGATTCTTGAATCCCTTCAAGAATTTCTCAGTTGAGTGTCAGATGTATGGTGGAACACTCAAGACGTTGAAGGCTTTTTGGTATCTCGATATTATGCCTTTCAACTGAACTGCTCTCAAGGTTTCTGTCTCTATTTGGAAACTTTTGTACGTGAGTTTGCGTTAGAGAGTGAGCAGCTCCTGCATCTTCCTTTGACTTGCCTTTTATAGTTGTCTTCTCGAAGTTTGAGTCAGCAGATCCGTTAGACACAACGGATCTTTCTACTTAAATGCAGGTAGCTTTTTACTAACTTTTCTGTCTCCGTACAGGCTTTTCCGTCCTACTTCTGATAGGTCTAATCTTCGCGTGTTGGTCAGAATAGCGGTGTAGTAGTTGAGATTTGCTTTGCTGTGCCTTTACTGGAACGGGATGCTAAATATCTTTCAGCATGCTCCTGGTCTTGATGCATAGCAAATGTTCTTCTACTTCTCTGGCTTTGGATTGCTAACGCCTTTAGCAGCCTGGATCGTGTTATCAAATACTGACCCCTCAGCATTCTGCTATTTCTTTTTCTTCATGCTTTCATGTTGTCTGCTGAGATTTCTTCTAAGCAACCTATTCTATTACAACTCGATGTTTACCCTATACAGGACATTACATAAGTTGCTAAGCTATGCTAAGGTTCAGCAATGATCGACCTTTTACTAAGGTTTGATCCAACAAAACCTTTTACATTGTGCTCCTAAGAGTAATTCAGGAATATTTTCCCAACAGCCATGGATTCTGAAATTGAATCCATAACTGCTATGGATGTATACCAGAAAACTGATTTGCCGGATGGCTTTAGGGCCATAGGGTGCAAATGGGTATACAAGAGAAAGAAAGGGGTGGATGGAAAGATCACGGCTTTTAAAGTCAGGCTGGTGGCAAAGGGTTATAGTCAGAAAGAGGGCATTGACTATGACGAAACCTTTTCACCCGTGGCCATGCTCAAATCCATCCGGATACTCCTTGCCATAGCTGCGCATATGGACCTCGAGATCTGGCAGATGGATGTCAAAACTGCTTTTCTAAACGGTTATCTTGAAGAAGGTAGAGACATCTATATGCAGCAACCCGAGGGTTACATAAGCAAGGGCGAAGAACATCTTGTCTGGAAGCTTAGGAAGTCCTTGTATGGACTTAAGCAAGCTTCAAGGTCGTGGAACTTACGTTTCAACGATGTGATTAAATCCTATGGATTTGCGCAGTTAGAAAACGAAAGTCGTGTTCACCGACTTTGTGTCAGTGGGAGCGTGGTCTTCCTTGCACTTTACGTTGATGACATACTCCTATTTGGAAACAACGAGGGAATGATGTCAGAAATCAAGGCTTAGTTATCCGAACAGTTCCAAATGAAGGATCTGGGTGAAGCTGGCTACATTCCTGGGATTAAGGTCTTGCGAGATCGTAAGAGAAGAATGTTGAGCTTATCCCAGGCATCCTATGTGGATACTGTGATTGCTCGGTTCAGCATGCAACTCGCCAAGAAAGGTTTGCTACCTTTCAGACATGGCGTTCGTCTTTCTAGTGGGCAGTGTCCTCAGACACAGCGGGAGAAAGACGAGATGAGTCTTGTACCATACGCTTCGGCGGTGGGTAGTCTCATGTATGCAATGTTGTGTACCAGGCCAGATATCTGTTATGCCGTTGGCATGGTAGCAAGATATCAGTCTAACCCTGGACAGGCGCACTGGACTGCTGTGAAGCACATCCTCAAGTATTTGAAAAGAACTAGGAATTTCTGCCTAGTTTATCAAAGTGAGGATTTGTGCCCTGTGGGTTATACGGACTCGGATTTCCAAGGAGACCAGGATGAGAAGAAATCAACCTCAGGATATGTGTTTACCCTGGGAGGTGGAGTTGTATCTTGGAGGAGCTCAAAGCAGAAATGCATTGCTGACTCCACCATGGAGGCGGAATATGTCGCCGCCTCCGACTCCTCGAAAGAGGGGGTATGGCTCCGGAACTACCTTTTAGAGTTGGGCGTGATCCCGAGTTTGCCGAGGAGCATCACAATCTATTGTGATAACTCTGGTGCAGTGGCAAACTCAAAGGAACCGTGGTCTCACAGGGCAAGCAAACACATAGAGAGAAAGTACCATATCATACGAGAAATCGTATCGAGGGGCGATGTGCTGATTAAGAAGATTAACACTGCTGACAATCTTGCTGATCCGTTTACAAAGAGCTTGCCGCAGAAAGTTTACGAAAGACATATTCGTGAGCTGGGTCTGAGGTGGATGCCGACCACTGACAGTGGTTAAAGAGACAGCAGACTAGATATACGGACTGTATACTCTGTAATAGCTTAGTTATGCTTTGAGTATAAGTGGGAGACCGATGGGTTTTGTATACTGAAAGCATTTATTATAATGAGTATACAGCAGTTTATTTCTCCTATCTGTTAACAATCGTACATGTATGAACAATGTTATCCTCTTGTCTCACCGATAGGGACGATCATACGGCGTGTTGTAGATCACAGAAGACAGTATGATCACTTGACCTAGTGAGACATAAACCTGATCACAGTCGAGACAGCGTATGAGGATACGTCTGTCCGGATGGTTGCGGCATTGTCGGAATAAGTAGTCTGTCTTGGTTACTTGACATGCTAGTACGCAGAGGTGGCGTATTGATGGACCGCAGTGAGATGTATTCGTCTGTCTGACATCAACGAATACAAGATCTCGTTATATTGATTGAGTCCAAACCCTAACGAAGGTTCAGGGATTTGCACGGGTTGACTGTTGCTTTGACTTGCCATGGTGGAGAGCCTAAGTAACCTGCTCGTATATCCGTATCTTGGGTAACAGCAGTTCATGTAGTACCGCCTGAGACTGGGTTTAGGTAACCATATCCGAGTTATAGGATGGGGACATTCCCTGAGGAGCTCAATGACATTCATCGTGCCAAAGTCCTGCAGGCTGATTAATTTCAGGCACGAGTGATAAGGTTTGAGTGGTACTACTCAGGAATAATAAGATATTAATTAATTGTAGTTAGAGCTTGTCAGAGGCTCCGATTAATTAATGGATGTCCGGTTACCTTAAATATGGGGATTCTCAGTTAATACAGCCTGTTCTCATAACGTGGTAATAAAGGGGTAGGTTAGTATTAATTCTGTGGTGAAAAAGAATTAATATTAATTAATTAATTGTGTCCTGGGTTGTGGACATATGAATTAATTAATTTATAGGCCCACTTTATTATTTGCATTAGGTCTGGCCCAACAAGTGTGCTGAATTGAGCCCAGGAGCCCATTAGGGTTTACAACCCTAGGTCTATAAATAGACAGCTCTCTCTCATAAGTTAAAACACAGTTGAAACACACTAAACCTAGGAGAGTGATAAGCTCATTATTGTACTCACTTATCTATATTATTTTCTATTAT
>JAPKLW010001323.1:115108-200649 GCA_026898455.1 Plectranthus barbatus | reverse complement strand
CCAAACAAAAACCTGATTTTGAATTCCTCAAACAATGAATTTTAGAATCATAGCTAGTACATAGGATAATTTCCCCATACAATTCCCCTGGATCGATAACCTTAGGGTTTACAAATTTATTTGCCGCTGTTATTATAATTAATCTGTTAGAAATAGCAGTGATCAGAGAGAGAGAGGGAGGCGCCGATTCTAAAGAGAAAGGAGGAGAATTTCGAATTCTGGTCCTGCTCAAGCCACAGATCTACGGAGTCCTCACCAGTAGTAGATCTGAACAGCACCGGGATACAGATCTGAAGATCTAATCTGGAGAACAACAGATTTCTTCTTCTCTTTTCTTTATTTCGATTTTATCTTAGAAATTAGATTTCTAATTTCTGATTCTGTAGATAAAATCGGATTGCGTGGTTGAATTCAAGTTGGAAATTCAAACGCAAAAGATCGGTTCAGACTCGACGAATTTACGGTAATCTCTCAATCCACAAATTTGTATTAAATTCATAGGAGCATGCTAGGGTTTTGTGAATTTAGATTATGTGCAATATCCATAAATCGATCCGGTTCAGTTTGGTTTTGGTGATTCGGTTCACGTGAAAACCCGACATTTGTCATTACATTATTCTTCATATTATGATGCATTATCTATGTTCATCGATTTGCATTATCTAATTCTCCTTATTACCTTATTAATGTTACAGTACTTTTAAAAATATCATTACATTATCATTTATATTATGTTACATTATTTAGTTTAGACTGTTACATTATTTAATTTTACAATGAATATATTATTCTGAACATATGTAATAGGGATTTCGTTTGAAAGATAATTAAATTATCTTTAATTTGATATATAATACGTGGAAAATTAATTTAAATTGAGTGAGTTATGATTATTTAAAGTTTTATCAAATTTTAGAGGAGAGAGAAAAAAATAATTTTGAGGGGTGTGATTTTTCTTTCAGATAATTATAAAAAGGTGGGTGTGAAAATTACTGTTATACCCAATAATATAGTACGTTACATTAGATAATGCACAGAAATTTTTTCACTTTCAATTTAAATCACGATCTTTGAAATCTTAATTTGAAGGCTAAGATTTTGCCTCATATAACATATGGAGATGGGGTAACTTGCAAATATTTTAATTTTTTTGAAAATCTTTCTTATTTTTTAATACTTTCAACTAAACATGATATTTTCAATTAAATCTTGCATATCCGAGAGTGACATTTAACTTTCAATAGTGAAAATTTTCGTAGATAGTTAACTATGTAATGACAATTTATAAAAGTCAAAGTCAATCATTGAAATAAGTTGGTCCGTTTTTTAAACTTCCTAATTCTATTTTCAATTATGGACAATTATATGTTGTTTCATGAGCAATGTGTTGTATCTTAAGATTTTAATTTGTAAATCTAACAACACTGAAATAACATATAACAAAATGTAGTGTTCAAAAATATTTTTCAAAAATTATAATGTTTGTTTCATTTTAATTATTAAGTATTTATATACATACAACTACATATGTAGTGACAGATATACAAATAATTGAATAAAAATATAAACTCAAAATAATTATACAACATATAAAAATCAATACTAAAATTGATCTTAATAATTTATATAAATCTAAAATTTAACATTAAGTGAAGAAATTTTCAGTCCTTCACGCCATCTTCATTTTTAGCCCTCATTCTTTTTAAAAATTAGTCGATAAAATAGTTATTTCCTAAAAATGTCACATTCTCCTATTGCTAAAACCAAAAAAGAATTTGTTTGGAGGGACAGAAGTCCATCTGGACCTGTTCATGATTGTATGTAGTAAATCTATAATTATTCTACTAATTAAATACTCTCTCCGTCCCAGTCAAATGGGCACATTCGACCGGGCACGATAACCAATGTTTGTGAGTGGTAGTAGAATTAATATTTTATTGATGAGTGTGAAAATTTTGCTATTTAGGAAAGTAGCCTAATAAGGTGGAACGGACGAAAACGGAAAGAGTGCCCAATAGACTGGGACAGATGGAGTATATTATTTTCGTGCAACGAAATGTTGAGATGCTAGTTTATACTCCCTCCATCCCGCTATATTAGGCACGGAGGGAGTTGGCACAATAACCAAGGGGGAGTTTTAAAATGATTTTTAAAGAATGATTAGTGAATAAAATATTGTTAAAATAACACTAATGGAGAATTAAAAAAAAACCGATAAGGGCATGTTAAATCTGTACAGAAATTAAAAAAATAGATTGCTTAAATCTGTTTTGGAGTCGAAACCAAAAACATAATGTATTTTCAATACAAATTTCCCCCCTAATCAAGTCCTATAAATACACTTGCTATTCATCTTTAAAAAACAGAGAGAAATTGTTTTAAAAAAAAATGGGGAAGAACCCAGAAATTTCAGAATCTACAAAAGCAGAATTTCTTGTTTTCTTGCTGGAAAAATCAAGAGACATCAAGCCACAAAGGGGGGTTGTCAATGAAGCTGCAACAAACTTTAATGTCTCCAGAACTACAATTTCAAGGATCTAGAAATCTGCAAAAGAAGCAAAATCAATTGGTGAATCATTACATTTGATAGACAAAAGACATTTCAGAATCAGAAAGCTCAAACATGAGGTAAATAATGAGCAAATTGTTGATGTTAATTTTCAGAAAAGAGGTTCAATAAGAGCACTTGCTGATAGCATAAACATTTCTAAGTCTACTGTGGGAAGATGGGCTAAAATGAACCTGATCAAGGCACACACAAATGCAACTAAACAATTTTAGACAGCTCCAAACAAACTGTTACGATTGAGGTACAGTTTACAAGTCATAACTTATGACAATGTTTTGAAGAAGCTTAAACTCAAGTCAATGGAGAATATTGTTCACATAGATGAGAAATTATTTTACTTAACCAAAAACACACATAGATACTACCTCACGGAATCAGAAAGTGAGCCACATAGGACATGCAAGAGCAAGAAATTTATTCCTAAGGTGATGTTCATGTGTGTTGTCAGTAGGCCTATATTTTCATTACATATTTGGGGATTGCATTTTCTTTATTGTAAAGCATAGATAGGAAAATGGTTTAGTGTAGCTAGCATGGAATTTTTGTAAAGCATATGGGATTTTTGTCAAGCATATGTGACTGGTTTAAAGCATATGGAATTTTTGTAAAGCATATGGGACTAATTTAAATCATGGCATGTAAACTTACACATATCAACCTACACAGTCTCAAGAAACCACTCCAAACATGGTGTAACACATTTCAAACATATAGTGTATCATGAATGTGTTAAGGTTTACAAGTTTGTGTGAGCAACTTTAAATCATTTTAGGACTTAACCTATTTTCCCACAGTAGAACATAGCCCCAGCCATAGAACTAGATATAGAACCAGCAATGGAACTACTAATAAAACCAACAATAGAACCAGCAAATATAACCAACACATAGAACCAGCAAATATAGCCACACATAGAACCAACAATTTCTACTTCAACCAGCAACAGAACCACAAATATAACCACCAATTTCTACTTCAAGCAGCAACAGAACCGATAAATATGACCAACAAATATAACCAACATATAGAACCAACAATAGATCCAATAGAATCAGCATGCAGAACCGACAAATAGAACCAGCAAATAGAACCACTCATGGCCGAAAAAGCTGAGCAGAAAGGTAAAAAAGAGAGAAACCACCGAATGTTTGGGAACTGAATGTCCCAAAATACTTGAACTACAACCATCGTCTTTTTGATTGGAAAAGCCAACTCGTGTGCTACCATCGCCAGCCACTCCCTCTCTTTCTCCGCGTCGAAAGAGAGCTCCTCCTCCTCTGGACCGCTCATAACAGTATCGCACTCTGGCCCGCTCAGCACCGTCGCTCCATTCATGTAGGCACCATCGTTGTCGAGCCACCACGTCGTAGAGTCTGCGGCGGCAACAAACCCATCACCTGCATGTGTCACCATCGAGCGAGCGGCGAGCAGACCCCGCTCATCAGCAACAAACCCATCGCCTGCACGCGTGACAGAGTCGTGTTCGGAGTTGTGTTTGGAGTTGTCGCCTGCAGCGGCGGCAGCAACTCCACCGTCGTCAATAGGTGAGGGCTTGCCGCCTGCACGCAGAATCGATGGACAGGGATCTGGAGGTGTCATCATCGCGGCTTTGGGGAGAGGCGACAGAGGTGTCATCATCGCAGTGGTGGTGATAGGCAACAGTGAATCAGAGAATTTGAGAGGAGGGCGGCAGAGGAATTAGGGTTCGCTAGAGAGATGAAAGAGAAAGGGGGGTGCGACGCAAATGAAGGAGATGATTTAGGGATTTGATTTTAGGGTTCCAAGGGGTAGGGTAGTCAATTTCATAAAAAGAGGAGGGTATGGGAGTCATTTTAAGTATAGTTAATTCTAATTAAGATGTATTAATTTTTTGCCAATTTAGGAAATGTGCCTAATAAACGGGATGGACCAAAAAAGAATATGTGTCTAATATGACGGGACGGAGAGAGTAATATATTTAAAAAAATAATAAAATGTATAATATATTTGTGTATTATCACTACAAGAAAAAAGCTGATAGACAACGGTTTAAGCTTGAAACCGTTGTCTTAGAGTAATTAAAGCATAAACCGTTGTCGTAGAATATTTAAAAACGCAGAAAGACAACGATTAATCCTTACTGTTATTATTTAGGTGTTGTCTATTACACAAAAGACAACAGATATATTTAAGTGTTGTTATTTAATTGTTGTGGTATATAGTCTACAATTCTAAATTAATTAATTTTATATCTTAAACCAAATTATATCTCCAAATTAAAATTTTCTCCTCCCTTATCTTTCACGACTCACGCCTCTTCCACTCCTTGAAGCCCGCCGTCGTTCTCCTTCGCGAGTCACGTCGATAACGTCCTTCTCCTTCACGACTCACGCCGGCGTCGTTCTTCTCCTTCACGACTCACGCCCGCCGTCCTTCTCCTTCACGACGAACGCCCGCCCGCCGTCATCTTTCACGACTCACGCCAGCGTCGTCCTTCTTCTTCACGACGCACGCTGGCGCCGTCCTGCTCCTTCACTGCCGCCGTCCGCACGCCCGCGCCTGCACTGCCGCCATCCCCTGTTTGAAGTTTGATACAATGGAATCTTACAGAAGAATTCGTACTTTCTAGGGTTTCATTTGAGCGCAGATCTCTATGAAAATAACGTTTAGGTTTGAAACAAACTGGTGGCTTTGAATTGGCTTCCCCTGATTCTTTTTCCAGGTACGCCGTTTGATGAATTTGTAATAATTCTCTAATTTTCAATTGTAGAATTGAATTCTTGGAACTATTTAGATGATCTGGATTTGGAGTTTGATGATTCGATTTCATACAGTGAAGGAAGTACGAAAAACCCATTATCTAGGCAGAGACAAGTTATATATCAAGAAACAGCATTTGTGCTATCTATAATCTGGTGAGTTTGTATCGTTTTTCTCTTGATATTTATTAGATTTATGCTATTTTCTTATGTGCTTCTTTTTGTTCATGCTTTGATTCGTTTGTGCCTTGGCTCTTGATTTGTGTGTTGCTGTGTTAAATCCGGAGATTTTAATCGAAAAAGGGAGCAGCTACTTGTTGAAATGCTTGGTTCTAGGTTGTGGCCTGTCATTCCTTTGCATATTTATGCACTACATCTGCATTGTCATTCCTCTGGGTAGTAAATTATATATTGTTGAAAATAGGAAATCAGTATATCAAACAACACATTTAACCTTTGTATAGTGGTGCTTGTTGCTGTAAATAATAGACTTATAATTGAGAATTTAATAAAGGTATAAGTCTGCTGTAAATAGTTGACTTATTATTGTTGATATTTAGGTACATTTTTACTGATAATGGTATGCCTTATATTTTGGTGCTGCTGCAAAAATTGTTCTTATGCCAAACTAGTTGACTCTCTATTTTGGATGGTTTTCAGACTTCACTTTATAGGTTTCATGTTGGACAAAGTACTCTTGGATTGACTTCTTATAATGTTATAATTCATTGTTATTATGATATGAGCATAACATATGATTCCTAACCACTGTGCTTAATGGTCCATGCAAAAATAAAGTACAAGTTGAATCTATTCATTTTTCAGGTTGCAATCTTTCTTCACGTTATAATTTCAACAGCAGAAATCATGTTTCACATGAGTACCCGCGTTGCAGGCACAATGTGAGACCAGATCCCTTAAACTTATCTAAATAACAATAAAATATGTAATCCTTTTTTTTTTGTTAACACTGTTGCACATGTAGTGCATATCTTGCTCCAGAAACGATTGGTTCGCTGCAATCGTTGGTAATCATTGCTTTTATTCTTTTACAATCTTTTAATGAGATATAAATATTGTTTGATGCATGATTTGTTTTGTTTTATGTCAGTAAGTAGCTTTTTCATGTCACATTTTGTTATTTTGTTTTATGATTTATTTTTGTTATTTTGTTATGATTTCTTTCTTTTACTTGTAATTTTTAATGTAATTTTATTTTGTCCCTGTGAAGCGCCTCTTTTAGTCATTTTTCTGATTAGTTGAGTCTATTTATCATTATGCATCTACCGAGGTAATTAAATATTCTTTTTTTTGCTTTTTTGTTTAACAGTTCAAAATGAGTTATTCTGTTGGAGAAATTGATGATGTGCGCAAGGAATGGGCCGACTGTGTTCAAGATTGTGTTCACGAATATGCATGATGGACAATTATTTACTTTGTATTTTCGGATAATGATAGATAAATATTTACTTTGTAGTTTTGAATATTTTATATTTTGAGATATTGATTGACAAATACTTTGGGAATATTGTTGATGACTTGTGATTGCTAATGAAAGTTTTAATTATATTTTAGTGAAATTCGTGATTTCAATTGTGTATTATTTTGTTTACGTAATAGTTTACAAACATGTTTTATACTCCCTCCGTCCCATAATATTAGTCTTGTTTTCCTTTTTCGTCTGTCCCAAACATTAGTCTTGTTTTCCTAAAATGGAAAATTAATACACACTCATTAATAAAATACTAATTTCCTCTATCTCACTCGCATTAGTATCTGTGCCGGAATGAAACAAGACTAATGATCCGGGACCGAGGTAGTATTAATTTTATAAACTAATTTTTAATTTATTAATCTACGATAACGATAAATATAGAGGCGTTGTCGTTTAGAATGTATAGCTACGACAACGATTGATTATTGACTACGACAACAGTTTTAAGCTGTTGTGGTAAGTAGCTACGATAACGGTTAAAAATCATTGTCGTAGGGGGTATCTACGACAACACAACCTACGTCTACACTCCGACTACAGCTACGGTTTTTAACCTTTGTCGTTCTACAATTTTCTTGTAGTTTATTTAGGGTTGTGTGGGGTGAAAGAGCGACAACGTAAGAGGCAACTTTTGTTTGTTTATGATTTTTGCATTTCTTCTACGCTTGATATGGCCAATGGATGCCAGAGATCTTTTTCTGAAAAAAATTGTTCAACTACAATAGTCGCCCACGTCGATTCTCAACCTTTCTTGCATCAATCTACTACTTCTTCTTTTTTCTTGATTCTAAGCCTGTTAGAAACCGACATCATTTAATATGATCATTATCCGTTCAGAAATCAACTTACGATAGAATTGATTAATTTTTAGTCGAGTAGTTAGTTTCCTTTGAGAAAGTTTATATTTTTTGTTAGAAAATTACCTTAATCTAATTGTATTGAAAGGAAAAGTTGTAAAATCTTACAAATTCAAAAATGTGTTTTGAGTTTGATTGAGTGTGCACGCGAATAATACTGATGAACTTGATTGTGGGTTACACATGGAATGATTGTGCGTTGAATCACAGCATCTCTCATCCTAACTTGTAAAGTTTCTTCGGCCATCGTCGTCATCGTCCATCTCTTCTCTTGCATAACTGAAAACCACCCTCAACCGCTATAAAATGGGGAATTCTCATAAACCCGCAATTCCAAGGCAGGATTCCTAAATATTTGTCCAACAGCGAAAACCGAATTCCCTGTTAGATTCCCGAGGCTTGAGCCATGACGGTCATCATCAGAGCCCGCCGCATAATTTTGCATTTATTGGCGGTTTTCACCATTTATGGACTCAACACGCACCCAGTTCGGGCACTTCAAGCGCCGTTTCATCCCGCCGACGTATTGCCGCTGCTTCCGCGGCAGGTTTCGTGGCCTATTTTGAACGTCCTCAACAACCCCGCCGACCTTATGCCGTCTTTCGTGGGGGCCGCCACCGCCGGTAACAGTTCCGACTTGCACTGGAAAGGAGCTTGCTTTTATGACTCTACCGCTTGGTTGCAGTTTCACAACAATAGTGGGAGTCGATTTGGGGGTGGTACTCTCCACATTAAGGTCATTTTCTAATTATTTGTTTTCTTTCATTTTTGGAATTATTAATATCCTTTTTTTTAAGGTTGGGATTTCTATGTTAACTGTGCCGTAAAATTGGCTTTTCTTTTTGGGGATTGAGAGTTGAAGGACTGATTGTAGTTTTGCTTCTTTGGTGGAAAATCTTCGATAAAAAAAATTGTTTGGTTCAAATATGTTTTTTATTGGGGTTGGGAGAGAAGATGCTATTAAAATCGAGGGAATTTTATTTTTGAAGTATTTAGCCTGATATCCAGGAATGGTGGATAAAGTTAGGCATAGTCTTGTAGACTAGTTTTAAATTAATCAATTCATGTCATTGTGCGTGATCAAGTTATGAAATGGAACTGAATTGGGTTAGGGGATAGGAAAATAGTACTTCCTATCTGTATCATAAGATGTTGATTCTGCTCATTTTGGTGTCCAGATTAGCAAAGCGCATAGCTTGACATGTATGGACCTTTATGTAATAGCAACCCCATTTCGTGTAACATGGGAATATTACATGCTGTCTCGAGAACATACTATTGAATTCCAAGAGTGGGACTCTGAAGCTGAATTTGAATATGTGAGTTGAGTTTCTTGACTGCACTTGCATTTTCTGAAGAGAGATTTTTCCTCATCTAGTATGACTGATTCTCTGTGGCAATTAGGTGAAAAATAGGGGGGTTTCGATTTTTCTGATGCAAGCAGGAACACTAGGAACACTTCAGGCTCTCTGGGAGGTGTTCCCCTTGTTCACTAATACAGGATGGGGTGAAAGCTCTAACCTAGCATTTCTTAAAAAACACATGGGTGCTACCTTTGAGGAACGTCCCCAACCGTGGGTCACCAACATTACGGTCGATGAAATACAGTCTGGAGATTTCCTTGCAATATCTAAAATTCGAGGACGATGGGGTGGTTTTGAGACTCTAGAGAAGTGGGTGACCGGAGCTTATGCTGGTCACTCAGCTGTCTGCTTAAGGGACTCTGAAGGGAAGTTATGGGTTGCAGAATCAGGTCATGAAAATGAGAAGGTGATGATCTTGATCATTAACTGGCTTCTGCTGATTGTTTGTTCAATTCTTTTAATTTCTTTTTGTTGTTTTTCACATTTGCAATTTTATCAAGCTCTTAGATGTCATTTCCTTTTGATATGATTTCATATAATTTAAACTTTATGTCCGAATTCCTGCCCATAGCACTGCTAATATTAGCTATCAGTGAGCGCAAGTGTCTTGCAAGTATACCGACTACATAATATGTTGTAATTGTACTATGAAATCCTCGCAAAGAAAGGTGCTTGAGCTGGATTCAGATTGAACCAGGGCTATTGCTTCTATTACCTTTCAAGATGTCCTAAAATAACACCAGATTCACTAAATTGATATTTCTCTAGTATGTTGTCTCACTTGAAGATTTCATCAACTGTTATTTGCTATTTCCAGAAGTACAAATTTTATTTGTAAAAAAATCTGCTTGTTCAGTCTCTTCTATGCATCCAGTCACAATCATTTCAGAAATATTAAATATGTGACAAATGGGGTGCCTTGTCTGCATACCAACCAAGAGAGGAACGTATGTCATGTCACAGGTGCAGGTCTCTCACTGTGGCACATTAAGCAACATTTATCTAGTCTTATGACGTGAACATTTATTACTACTGTTGCAGTCGTTTATGAATTGCTTGAATCCCATTTTCATTTTATGATCCTTTTTTAGGGAGAAGATGTAATTGCGATTTTGCCCTGGGATGAATGGTGGCAGTTTGAGGTAACAAAGGATGAATCGAATCCACATATAGCATTGCTACCTTTGCATCCTGAGATCCGGGCAATGTTTAATGAAAATGCTGCATGGGAATATGCTAAAAGCATGTCAGGAAAACCATATGGTTACCATAACCTGATATTTAGCTGGATCGACACAATTAGCGATAACTATCCAGATCCTCTGGATGCTCACGTGGTACTGTATTTTATTTTCCTTAATCTAAACCTGGATCACTTTGGATTTCTTGTTCTCTTCATGTTTGTTGCTGTAGCTTCTTTTCATATTAGTATTCATATCATGCTGCAAGCATGCCTACTCTGATTCCATCATCTCCAATCTTTTCTTCATATTGTTTGGTACAAAACTTAAATAGTGCTTGAGTTGCAAGTTTGAGTTCGATTTCTAAAATTGTTAATCCTGTTGAGAACATCTAATGAGTTCTATAAATGACCACATTGTGTATATTTGTATATCTGCAAGTTGACAGGCAACACCATTTATGAGGATCATTATTTGTTTGGGAAGGTGTCAGGTTAGGCACGCCTAAACGGTTTAGGCGGGTTTTATCCATTAACCCAAGTCAAACTCATCTAATATACCCTAATTGGGGATTAATAAACCCTATTTGGGATGGGTGAACCCATTTGGGTATAGATAAAACCCGCCTAAACCGTTTAGGCGTGCCTAACGCAAGTTTTTGCCTATTTGTTTATTTATTTTGGTGAAAATGGGAATTTCGATTTATAATATGTTTTGTTTCAAGGCTTATGATGGAGAACAAGGATGCTATGTATTTAGTTAGGATAAAAAGAACATCTAGTTTAGTTTTGAAATGTTGAAAATCTTGGATACAGTAGGTGTGACTTGGATGGGCTCTTCTTGCTCATGCTTTAGTTGTCCAAGAAAAAGATGGTTTTATTCAGTTTTTCTTTTTTTCTTCATGGATGGTAAACTAGAAAATCTTTTTAAATCCAAATTCTAGCCATGGCAAAGGGTCTTTTCATCTGGTTTTGGTCCATTTTAATTAGTTGGCTGTTTACAGGTGGCTTCTGTGATGACAGTTTGGACTCAGATGAAGCCTGCATATGCTGGCAACATGTGGAATGAAGCTCTGAACAAACGACTCGGAACTCAGGTTCCATCAACCGTCTCATAAGATTTTCATCCACAACTGACTGAAAACAGTGATATAATCTCAATTTTGCAGAACTTGACTCTTTCTGAAGTCCTTGTGGAAGTTGAGAAGCGTGGATCATCTTTTGGTGAACTGCTGGCCATCCCCGAGCAAGATGATTGGGTTTATGCTGATGGCAAGTCTACTTCATGCGTCGCTTTCGTGTTTGAGCTGTACAAGGAAGCCGGGCTGTTTGGGAAACTTGCAAGCTCGATTCAGGTCACCGAGTTCACGGTGAGCATGCCATCATCAGCAATTCCGGATCTGCCATCAAGAAAAAAGAAACAACATTCTGAATATCATTTTTTTTTTTTTTTCATTTTCAGATAAAGGATGCCTACTCTGTCATGTTCTTCGAGAACAATGCAAGCCGTTTGCCAACGTGGTGCAACAACGATGGGGACTCGGTGAAGCTTCCCTTCTGCCAAATCAAAGGGAAATATCGAATGGAGCTACCTGGATACAACACCATGGATCCTTATCCTCACATGAACCAGAAATGTCCATCTCTCCCACCTAAATACTACAGATCCTTGGATTGCTGATACGATACGTCGCGTTTTCAGGTTAGCTCACGCTGCTTTGTATACCAATGGGCAGGGTCTCTGGAATTCTCTGTATGTATAACAACTCTTAAGGTTTTGAATAAGTAATAATAGTTAGTTATGCAGGGATTGGGAAATTCTTGAGTATTCGTTACTGCAATTGCAATTGCAATGAGAAACTTTAGTACTAAAATTGTATGTATGTATATTAACATGAAACCATACATAACTCAGAGTTGGAAATGGTTTTTTTTACATATAGAGGAAGTAGTTCGACAATTGGACAGAAACATAATATATAGTAATAATATTCACATGGAGAAGCTAGGGCTCCAAGAGCATTTTTCTCAACTCATGATCCAGACATCCTGTGCTAGAGAGAGAAGTAATCCACACTTGATCTGATCTCACTGCTTCATCGTCCTCATTCCTGTGCCAACTCCAGAATGCATGACTTGAGTTCATTATCTTCAGCTCGCCGTGCCCGAAACTTGCTTCCCGGAAATCCGACCACTCCGGATGGGGATCCACGTACCTGCAATCACCTCATCATCTTGCAGTTTCACTCACTTGTACACCTAAGCAGCTGCATCTTTTCTTACCTGCGAGCTAACCCTTCCCTGTTTCCGCCGTCGCCGATCGTTATGTGGACAGCCCCGCAAGGATCTGGCCTTCCATTATACACACGGCACTGTTGCAATAGCCAAAGGCAATGGGTCAGTCACTCAGTAATCATAAAGTAAAGGAAGCAACATTTGCAGTGATTCCTACGGATCGTTCGTAGGCATGAACATGGCCAGCTAGCATGACATCCACACCAGCAGCATGAAGCAAGGGCTCCATGGCTGCCTTCATCTCATCACCTTCACATTGATGAGCCTCATTGCTGTTGTACCATGGCACATGAAACAGTACAAGAAGCCAGGGTGTCCTTTTCCGGTCCACCTTCGCAAGATCAGCCTGCAGAGCACCAGCACCAGCACCGTCTCAATCATAAAAACAAACTGATCAAAATTTGTCAATCAACTCAACTAACCTTCAGCCAAGAATACTGATCAGAGTCCTCATCATAATCAGTATAGGATCCAAGCATGATCACATGAGCTCCAGCAACTTCAAACGAATAAAACAGGTTCGAACTCGATCCACTCTCTTGATAGGGCATTTTCCATCTTGAATTATATGATTTGAAGCTATCTTCCAGCAATGGTATGTACTCCTTCTCGTGGTTTCCCTGAGTCACCATCCATGGTCTAGCACTAGCAAGAGGCTGCACGAGCTCCCCGAACGTGTCCCACCGACGCTGCAGGTAATCAGCATACGAAAGGTCTCCCGGAAGCATGTGCACATCGTATTTGCACTGGTTTATGTGAAACAGAGTGGAGTTGGTCCACTCAGTCTGTCCCAAATCACCAGCCACAGCAAAAGTAACCGGAAACTGGGATGGCGGAGTCTTGAGCTGAAACTCGGGGTCTTCTCCTCCACACCGGTAGTAATACAGAGTGTCGTGTTCCAGTGGACCAATAACGGTGTGGTGGATCTTTCCAGAGCTATAGAGCATGTAACTGTAAGAAGTGCTCTCTCCATGAGAGGTGAAGCTGTAGTTTTTGGAGGATGTTCCATACTCAACCATGGAAGGGGAATGCTTGCTGCTAGTCACCCATGATATGCGCATGTGCTTCTCCCCAGCCAAGGAGATGTGAACCTATAATTATCATTCCAAGATTAGCACTAGTCATATACACCACGCAATTAATTTTTTTTTTTAAAAAAAAAAAAAAAAAAAAAAACTCTCCCTTTAACTTTAGTGACTCAAGCAAACAGTTATGACGAAGAACAGACCAGACCAAGAAAAAATAAAGTTGGAATCTTGAATTGTGGGCATTTCATAGAGTAGCCGACATTCACAAAGAATCTAATCTCCTTATCACAAATACAATCCCTAACATTATCCAAAAAGTGGTTTTTAAACCATGAATCTTGGAACCCAAAATCAGTTATACCCTAGCAAAGAACATCAGCCTACTCATTTTCAGACACTCCAAAAATCCAAGAGAAGTTCAAAACTACATGGGAAAGATTTCAACTCTCTCTCTTCAAAATTGACCTTAGATGGAAGAGAATCAATTAACCTGCTGAGGCTCTGAAGAGCCCTTCTTGGTCCATGGAAATGAAAGCATTGCTCGCGGCGGCGGCCTAACGTAGTCACCATCACCGCCGGCGGCGACGGTAGTACACACTACTAGAATCAAGAAAACCACCTTGAATTCCATGACTGGGTTTGCTTTGTAGACAGTGATGATTCGTAGTCACGAGGGTTTGGTTACCATAAACTACGGCTGCTTTTTCATACTTTAAAAGATCTGGGACCGCAGTATACCACATATATATGTCTTGATTTGACTCCTGTAGTCACATGAACTCTTAAGGATTTGTTGCCTGATGAGAGAGATTCCGTTTTAACTACGGTTTTAACAGTATTATTGTCGGAAATAATGCTTTTTCTGACCATTGAGCAGCCGACACGCGTCCAGGAGATTAACGGTGGTAATGGTATGCTCCCTCGAGTAGGACTGACTTTGGATTTTACTATGTTTTGCCTTGGAATGTTAAGTGATGAAGTAATTTCCTTTTTTTTATCAAAAAATAAGAAACGGTAATTTAATTGCCTTTTTTTAATAATAGTTTAGATATGTTTTTAAGAGATGAGGTTCAATCAAATTGAGGTAGGAACATTATAAGAATTGAACTCAATCGATCCAAAGCTTAAGCTTCAATCTTTTCTAAAAAAACTCAAGCTTGATTCTGAATTCTCTTCATCTTTATATGAATATCATATTCAATGTATAAGAGTGCAATTCAAATTGAGTTGAATATTATCTTATTTAAATTTAATTTGTTTATTATGGAGTTAAATTTCAATTTTTTTTTATTGAAAACTTAAAAGTGAAAAACTCAATTGAATTTAAATTAAAGACTAAACTAACTTTATAAATTTTTATTATATTTAAAATACTTATTACTTTTAAAAAATATTCATTACAAAAATTATAAATTATTCAACCTCAAATTTAATATTTTTTATTCTTAAATTATGAAAATATTAATTTTATAAAATTAATACTTTATATATTATACTAATTTTTATTAATGAACGTATTCATAAATTCAATGCTACAAAACTCATACATTCAATGCTACAAAACTCATGTATTTGATTTGTTTAATAAACAAGCTTCACCGAATAAACTCGAAAAATATTTATCAAATCTCAACTCGAACAGCTTACGAGCAATTTCATTCATTTATAACCCTTGCAATAGGGTATACATCCTCACGAGAAATAAAACCACCACCACAAGGATTTTGGGGGCTCCAGATTTGTTCATTTAACCAACTCATGAAATCTAAAAAAACTCGAAGCTTTATAATTGAAAAGATAAACACCAACTGTTCATTTGAGGAATACAGTTACAAGAATCTCAGGAAACCCAATTTCCAAAACAACCCATTCCAATAAACACAAGCAAAGAACTACAATTATACATGTAGTTTAGTGTACAACTCACAAAACCTCCAAATCAGTAAGGAAAACAAAAGGGTCACAAAACCAAAGTACAATGGCAGAACATATTATTAAAATTAAGTCCAATCGATTTCATAATATCATATAAGTCCACACTCAGCATGGGAAAAGCTCCAATGGTCTCTTGCATTCCAGCAGATCACTACAAAAATTGATCCAAAAAAAAAATCAGCAACTAAGAATAGAACAGCAAATTTTGCAACAATTACAGCTTATTATTTCATATGTTCTGTCTCGGACTATTCATAAAGATGAACAATTCACTTTACTAGCATCAAACAAAGCAATCCAATAGGTACTTTATTTCATCCATTGTTAATATAAACCACAGTTAACAGAAGAAATTGAACTTAAAAATAATGCAAGCAAAGAAATGGTTGATCCATGGGCCATAAACCTTACAACCACTGAAACAATGTTTTACACCAGTTAGTGTATCTGTTGTTCAGAACTTCAGACATACACAGCAAACCAAGAACTCACTCCAAAAAGATATCTTTTTCAAGACCATGAATGAGTCAAATAAGGCGAAGGGAAATCCATAAACCAAACGAAAGCAGAAATTTGAAGTGGCTAAACCCATAGAAGCTATACAAAATGAAGGAATTGAAACAAATACGTACCTGTTGTGGTTGTTGATAGTTAGCATATCCAGGATAACCTCCATAATACATGTTGGGATCTTGAGGAGGAGCAAATCCACCTTGCACCTCATGCCCCTGCGTATATCCATAGTAAGCCCCACCACCCCACTGGTTTTGGTCCTGAGTCTGAGTTTAAATCAATAATGAAATCAGAAATCAAAATCACGATCAGGAGCAGTGACATAAAAATTTAGATGCTCAACCTGCTTGTTTGAAGGACTGCGACCCCATGAGAGTCGGATATTCTGCCCTCCTAGTAGAGTACCATTTAAGTTTGATAAAGCTTGCTCAGCACAGGTCCTAGTTTAAACATTTACAAGAAGCACATAAGTAGGAAGTTGAAACACACAAGTTAAAACTAAAAGAACTATGACGATACCTGTCAGAAAACTGAACAAATCCACACCGCTTTCCAACTGGTATTTTAACATGTACTACATCACCATACTGGGAGAATACTTGTCTCAAATGGTCATCGGTCACATTCGGGTCTAAACCACCAACAAATATCTACATTTGTGAGGTGACAGATAAGTACCAGATAGGAAGGCAAACAAAGTATAAACGGTTAAAAATTACGCACTGTTGTATTATTTGGATCACTTTCTCCCTGACTTCCTTGAGAATTTTGATATGAAGCTGCAACAGCAAATAATTGTGAAGATAAGACACACTAATTGCTAAATAAAGGTTTATCTACCAGATCTATAAGGAAAAATAAGTACGACTCATTATAGACTTCGGTAAATGGAGAACTAAGAAGATATCAAATGGTCAACTAAAATTTTGTTTCACTTGCTCCTCTCCTTCCTCGGTACTCAATAGTGAAGTCTGATATCAGAGATACAACTTTTTACTCTTTCTCTGCTCCAATAAATTCTTAGCATACCTAAATATTCAAAAACCTTTATTTGAATAACTTACAAACTGAGTCCATATTTTGAGAATTAATATTCCACTTTGTATGTTGTTATCCATCAGCAATAGAAAGACAACAATAAGAGCACAAAAAAAAAACCCCAAAGAGAATTGACAGCAGAAACAGCCACTAAACTCGACAAGATAAAAATCTTGATAACAATCACAACCCAAACCAACTTTTCTAGGGTAAAATCTCTACCATAAAGATATGCACCCAAGGCATACCATTGAAATAGTTAAGAGTTTCACCCTATTATAGATTCCAAGCACAGGTCAGCACCATGCTATAAAAAAATTTCTCCATATTCTAAACCACCAACAAGTCTACTATCAACAATATGAAAAAAGCAACTCAAGATTTCTCTTTCCCTCACTTCTCAAGATTATACTGCCTTAAAAATATTTGATGTACATATAAAACTGTAAAAAGTGTTGTACCAATTTATGAGTCAATATGTGAATATAAAGACAATCAAATCACACCTTAAGTTTATACAACTCTAAACATTCAACACTCCATAAGATAAGATATGGAGTCAATTTATAATCCAGACAAAGAAGGAATGTCAAACTCAAGCAACTAAAAACCATGGCACCAGAAATTCAAATGGGCAACAGAGCACTGCGAATCCACAACTTCCTTGGCAATACTGAAGTCCGGTCAGAAAACATCATTAGACTCAAAATTAGATTAAATGAACTAGAACTTAACCCTATGCAGTTATCTCGTAGCTATGCAGAATATGAATGCACAATGTATACAAGCATATTAATTGATGGAAACCTAGCTATTAATTCACAAAAAGGCTGCCAAGAGTAAAGTGTGGGTACGTTAAGAGACTAGCAGCAACAAAAAAAGGACTACCAAAAATTAAAGGGAAGGAAGCATGGGCATCATCGACTTGAAAAAGAAGTAGAAGGTAAGCTCTGAACGGGAAACGGTATCCAAATGACTGGTAACTTAAAGGGAAAAATTGTGAATGTAAAGAAAATCTGTAGCAAAGGAAATGCCACAAAAGGAATCAAGGAAGCTTATGACATAAACAAATTTAACTGACCTAAGCGGAGGCCATGCTTACAGGGTAATCATTTCAGCTGAAACCAGTTCCAGGCCCCCGTAAATGAGAGCCTCTCTCTTCCCTGCTTCGAGACAAGATGAGGTTTATAAGTTTTTTCGTGTTTTATATAACTACATTTTCCAAGTCTAGTAAAGTACTGGAAGGAAATGCCGGAATCTTCGATTTATAACTACAACTTCGATCAAATCTAAAAATCCTTAATAGAACTTCAGAAGAACTAACTGGCGAATTGGAACATCTACAGATGCACAAACACCCTGTAAGATTATATTAGCATATTGAAGAGATGTAACAAACACTGACAAACCCATTCACACAATATAAGAGTTGATGTTGTTAAACAATGTATATTCTTACCATTCGGTGAAGGTGCATTCATAAGTTTCTTGTTAGCTGCAGGCCCAATCCTCATGGGCCTAGATGTACAGAGCACGCCATTCATTTCAGTCATAGCACGCTGCTGCTCTCTCTCATCCCCAAACTTAACAAATCCATAACCCTTTGAACGTCCAGTGACCCTATCTATAACAACTTTTGCACCCTTGACAGATTGGTAGACAGCCTTAAATGTTTCCTGCAAGATGTAATCTGTAACATCACCAGCCAAATCTCCAACAAAAATTGTGTACTCGGGAGAGTCATCTGTGCGCTTATCCCCCGCACCAAGAGAAGCCCAATTCAGCCGGAAGCTTTGTTCAGCATTAGGCATCATTGCACCGTTAAATGTTTGCAATATATTTTCGGCTGAAGCATGAGACCTGAATTCCAGAAAGCCATAACCCTCAGATTGGCCCGTTTGCTTGTTTCGAATAACCTTAGCAGTTACTAGCTGAAAACAGCAGGAAAATAGTAAACATTAAGCATTATTAGAAGTTACAAACCAACCAAGACTGATACTAATGGTTGACTTTAAAATCGCAAATGAATATTATGCAACAATAAATCGAAAATATGCCCAAATAAGCCACAAGAACACATTTTGCAAACATCTTTAGCAGTTCCGCATAACTAACTTTCGACGACCTAAGAGTAAGATATGATGAAAGTCCTACGCCACAACACGTTTCTTCTCCGTTGCTAATATAATACTTGTGAAACCGCATCAAAATCCAAACAATAATCTCTTAAAACAATCCCCAAGGCAAGAAGAAAAAGAGCAAAGCAATAATCTAACCTTGCACAAAAAAAATTAAAAAATAAAAAAGATAAAAACTTTTGAGAAAGACAAAATATTTCGGGCAAGCACGTATCCATACATGAAGTAGAAACATACCTCGCCAGTGTGGTAGAAGCACGATGTGAGATAGTTCTCATCCATCCAGTACTGGAGGTCCCCAATCCACAGAGATCGAACCTCCTCGGCTCCGCCACCGCCAGCAGCGTTGGCAGGCGGCACACCGTAGTGCTGTTGTTGCTGCTGCTGCTGCTGAGGCCAAAATTGAGGAGGCTGCTGCGGCATCGACATCCAGTGCTGCTGAGGAGGCTGCTGCTGATCCATCCCCATAGGCGGTGGTGCCATTCCTCCAGGCTGCTGCATCATTCTGAACTGGGATTAAAACCCTAAGAATTGGGGGTTTGAAAGGGAGTATTTTCAAATGTGAAACGGACATATAAATGCGATAGGGTTTCGTGGGGCACTCACTAATCGTGTCTCCCTGCATACTGCACTTAACTGAAGTCGCTTCTTTCTGACACGACTTCACTTCATGTTTTAGTACTTTCAATTTTCTTTTTCCTTTTTTTTTTTTAAGATAATGCATTAATAAAAATTTCGCCTCACACGTGTTTCGGTCAAAGTTCATATCTATAAATTACTCCCTAGTTGTATTCAATTAGGTGATTTTTTTTCTTTTTAAAATATCTTATTCAATTAGGTATCTTTCCTTTTTCGATAAAAATTAATTAATAATTAAATTTTTTAATAACTTAATTAGGATTACTAATTACATTAATTAAATTCAAATCTTTTTCAAATAAAAACCATCTTAATTAAATATAAAAGCAATTATAAAATGAAGCATTAAATAATTTAATCACATTTCTATACTTTTATTACCAAATATAATTAACCACTAAACACAATCTTCTAAAATAGCGTGCCCAAAAGAAAGGTTCCTAGTCGAATGGAACGAAGGGAGTATTAAATATAAACAAAACACTTAAAATTAGAGTTAGTAATATTTTTCGGTATCTTCTTCTATTAGAAAGAGTTGTAGAACCAATTATCCCTAGGGGTGATTAAGAGTCGAATCGAGTATAGCCAAGCTCGAGCTTGACTCGGTGTCAAAGTCATAAGCTTGATTTTTTAAATTTATTTAAAATTTTAATAAAAATATTAATTATTTGTTATTAAATAATAATTTTTATTTTTTAAAATTTAAATTATATTAAGCTCGATAAGGCTCGTGAGTCTAGCTCAAACCCAAATTTGATTTGAGTTCAATTTAAGTTCGATAAGACCCGCAAGCACATTAAATCGAGTATCATAAAGCTCGACTCGATTTGTATCAAGTCATTCGAGTTTTCTTCGAACCGATTCTAAGTAATTTATGAGTGTGCTTAACTTCTCACCCCTAGTTGTCCCCACCCAACAAAACCAAAATTACCAAGAAAAAAATGCTGGTCATATTTCCTTAAAAATAATCGTAATCGAGGATTTTTACTACAATTTTTATAAATTTAAGGTTTCAATGGATTGTCCCAAAATGTTAGAAAAATGACATTAAGTATGTTGGTCCCTAATTAGAGTACTAAGATAAGCAGTGAAAGATGTAAAGGATTTCCACTTCTCCAAACTGATGATTATGGCACCAGCTCGGGTATAGAAAACTGGTTAGATAGCGAGCTGATAATTACTTGTTGTGAATTGAAGTGATTGCGACACAAATAACTAACAGAAAATACAAGAACACAAAGAATTATAGTGGTTCGAGCTATGCTCTACGTCCACTTTTCAAGCCTCCTTGGTGATGATATTATTATGGTGAAGAAAATACAAAGTATGTGACAATTACAATTGGTGGGGAGCAGGGGTATATATAGGGAGATATTCCTAAACACATAAGGAATATAAAACCTAGATATGGTAAGATATATCTAAACCTAAATCTATCTAAAATAGATTTATTCCCATCCAAATCAAATACTGATTAGGATAAATCTTGTCCAACAAGTAAACAAGATATACACGATATATTTTCCATATCTATCCAACTCGAACTGCTCCTCGAATTCCTCCACCTACACAGCTCGACCCACTTTACCGGACTAGTCTCCTCGACCTACTCGAACTACTTCCTCGAGTTATATTGAGACTACTCCAACAATTCTCCACCTTAGGCTCACTATCACCTCGGCTTGACACCTCCTCTTCAGTTCGACTTTAACAGTTTGATCAGTTCCAGACAGTACTCAAACTTAGTACTTGGAACTGGCTTCGTAATCATATCCGCAGAATTATCGAGAGTATTGACCTTATGCAGCTCGACCTCTCCGGCTGCAACCACATCTCTTATAAAATGGAACTTCACATCGATGTGCTTAGTTCTCTCATGATGAACATCATTCTTTGCCAGCTGCAAAGCACCTTGATTGTCACAGGAAACCTTCATCTTTCCTTGATCAATCCCCAGTTCATTCATGAATCCGAGCAACCACAGACCTTCCTTAATCGCTTCGGTCTAGGCAATGTACTCCGCCTCCGTCGAAGATAAGGCAACTACCCTCTGCTAGGGGTGTTCGCGGACCGGTTCGGCCGGTTTGGAAGGAAAATTTCGGCCAAACCGATAGGTACGGTTTGAAAATTTTTCAAACCAAACCGGCCAAATAATTTTTTGAAACCAAACCGGCCAAACCATATAAAAACGGTTTGGTCCGGCCGGTTTGACAGTTTGAAAAGAAATATGTTTCAACTTTCAACAATCTACTATAATTTGTAGTAAACTAGGGCCTAAATACAAATTAATTATTTTATATTATTTGTTACTACTTAGAATAATATAATTTTTATTCTAAAAATTTTATATTTATAATTTAATGTAAATCAAAAGAAACACATGGGTCAAATGTATTAAAATTATAACCTTAAAATTCAAATGTAAAATTGAAAGAGATGTGTAAAATTATTATTATAAAGTTCATTCTTAATTTATCTTAAGGAAATTATATAAAATAATATTATTTAATGTTAATACTTATTAGTTTATTTTTGATAAATAAAAAAATAAAACTAAAACTATAGTATGTTGGCCAATAAATTTGAACATGGGTTAATTGTATGAAAAAGTAGAAACTTAACAAATGAGCTACAAATTATATTAATTAATTATACTATATATATATATACGGCCGGTCCGGCCCAAACGGCCAGTTTGAGTCTCCAAACCGTAACCAAACCAAATTTATCCGGCTTTAAAATTTTCAAACTGCCAGTTTGAAAATTAAATTTCAAACCGGCCAAACCGGCCAAATTAATACGGTTTGGCCGGTTTGACCGGTTTCGGCCAAACCATGAACACCCCTACCCTCTGCAGACTTGCTCTCCAACTAATCGTCGTTCCATACGATGTGAACACAAAACCCGTCAATGACTTCCTCGTATCCATACATCCTGCATAATCTGAGTCTACAAACCCTTCGACTGGTAGCCTCGAGCTCGAACCATCATCCTCGAAGACTAGAACCTTACCAACTGTCCCTTGAACATACCTGAGGACCCACTTCAGAGCTGCCCAATGCTCTTTCCTAGGTTCGGCCATGAACCTACTAACCATGCTGAGAGCATAAGCAAGATCCGGTCTCGTACAGACCATAGCATACATCAACGAACCGACAACGCTCGCATAAGGAACACCTCTCATAAACTCCCTTTCCTCCTCGTCGAGTTTCCCAGCAGCACTCAACTTGAAATGAGCTGCTAATGGAGTGAGCACAGGCTTTACATCCTCCATTCCATGCTTCTCAAGAACTTTCATCAAGTATCCCTCTTGAGATAATGTGAGTCTTCTTCGAGCTCTGTCTCGAACTATTTCCATACCCAGGATCCTTCGAGCACAACCGAGATCCTTCATCTCGAACTCCTGACTCAGAGCTTCCTTCAGTTCGGCTATCCCTTTCTTATCTCGACTCGCTATCAGCATATCATCTACATACAACAGTAGATAAATTCGAGTCTCCATGTTTTCACCTCGAAAATATACACATGGGTCATGTTTGCATCGAACAAAGTCCTGCTGAATCATAAACTTGTCGAACCGCCTATTCCACTGCCTTGAAGACTGTTTCAATCCATACAATGACTTCTTGAGAAGACACACCTTCTCCCCGCTACCAGCTTCCTCGAAGCCCTCGGGCTGCGTCATAAGGATCCTTTCCTCCAGCTCTCCGTACAGAAATGCGATCTTCACATCCAGTTGCTCCAACTCCATGTCGTACCGAGCAACTAACGACAATATTAGCCTTATAGACCTTTGTTTCACCACCGGCGCAAACACCTCTCCATAATCCACACCTTCCCGTTGCGTGAAGCCTCGAGCAACTAGTCTAGCCTTGAATCTAACCCCAGAAACCTCTTGTTTCTTCTTGAAGATCCACTTACAGCTAACTATCGATTGCTTCTCCCCCGGCTTATCCACCAACTCCCAGGTGTGTTATTCTTCTTCTAGGAGTCCATCTCCTCCTTCATGGCATCGAGTCATTTGAGCCTCTCTTTACAAGTTATGGCCTCGGTATAGCTCTTCGGCTCAGTATCATCCAGCTCTACCTCTTCCGCCATAACAAAGGCATATGCTACGACATCAGCATATTCGAATCGAGTGGGAGGTCTTATCTGCCTTCGTTCCCTATCTCTCGTGAGATTATAATCTTGAAGCGCACCTGACCCTCGAACCACCTCGATCTCGCCATCTACCTGAGGTGCACTTTTCGACCCACTGGTCGGCTCCACCTCAATCTCAGCACCTGATCTATCTCCTTCGACCTTGTCAGACTGTTCCTCCGAAGCACCACCTTGTTTCTCAAGGATATTTTCCCGTTCCCCGGCCCCTTTATCCAGTTCTCCTACCAGCTCCTCCTTGAACGTCACATCCCTGCTAATGATGCAATTTCTTACATCCGGCTCGAGACACCATAACTTGTACCCTTTCACACCTTTGGGGTACCCAATGAATATGCATTTTAATGTCCTCCTCCCAAGCTTATCTCCTTTGATGTTCGCATAAGCCACGCAACCAAAAGCTCTGAGGTTGCTAAAATCCGGAGGATGACCAGACCATATTTCTTCCGGTGTCTTGAAACCTAGTGCAGTCGAGGGGCACCGGTTGATCAAATAAGCTGCAGTAGTCACTGCTTCTGCCCAGAACGACTTGGGTAACTTCGCACCGAACAGCATGCACCTCGTTCTTTCCAGCAACGTCCGATTGTACCTCTCCGCCAATCCGTTCTGCTGAGGTGTTCCAGCCAGTGTCTTGTGCCTCGCAATACCGTGCTGCGAACAGTACCTCTCGAACTCCTTCGAGCAATACTCAAGGCCATTGTCAGTTCGCAGCCTCTTCACCTTCCTTCCAGTCTGATTTTCGATCAGCACTTTCCACTTCTTGAAGGTCTCCAAAGCATCACTCTTATTCTTCAAGATGTAGACCCATACCTTCCTTGAGTGATCATCAATGAGGCTCATGAAGTACCTTGCTCCTCCATTCGAACTGACCCTTGAAGGTCCCCATAGATCTGAGTGGATGTAATCCAGAGTTCCGCGAGCTCTCTCTCGATCTACTCCGAACTTTACCCGGTGAGATTTTCCATAGATGCAATTCTCACAGAAACCTAGCTCTCTGATATTATCCCCGAGCAACAGATCTTGCTTCGATAACTCCTGCAGCCCCCTCTCACTAACGTGACCGAGTCGCCTGTGCCATAGTACTAACTTGTCAACCGTCACTAGTGAAGCCTCCCTGATCACCGTGCTCCCCATCAGAGTGTATATTCCATTCCTTCGAGCTCCTTTCATCAAGACCAGGGATCCTTTGCACACCTTCAAAGTCCCAGCTTCCACCTTGATCGTGTAACCCAGTTCATCGAGCATCCCCAAAGAGATCAAGTTTCTCTTAAGCTCCGAAACGTACCTTACACCTCGAAGTACCCTTTCTGTATTATCGTGCATCTTAATCCTCACCGAACCCATTCCAACCATCTTGCATGGTTTATTGTTACCCAGAAGAACACTCGAGTTCTCCTGCTCCTCGAACCCTTTGAGCCATGACTTATTAGGTGTCATGTGGAATGTACAACCTGAATCCAATGTCCATTCCCTCTCCAAGCGCTCATTCGAAATCACTAATGCCTCTCCAGAGTCATATTCCTGCTCAGCAACAGCTACATCCGCTTGCTGCTTCTGCTCCTGCTTTGTCTGCCTCTCCGGACAATCTCTTTTGATTTGTCCCTTCTTTTGGCAGAGGAAGCACTTGACCTTTGGCTATGATCCTGGCTTTGGCCTCGACCTTGACCTCGAACTTCCCCTATTAGAGTTCCTCATCTCTGGTCTTCCTCGAGCTGGCCTAGCCACCAAGCCTTCTCCATGAGAATTCTCTCGCTCCTCGTTCTTCTCATTTAATTCCTTCGAACTTAGAGCTGACTGAACCTCATCCATGGTCAATTACTCTTCCATACATTAAGGCTTCCTTGAAGTTCGAATAACTCTTTGGCAGCGCACTCAACAACATCAATGCCTGATCCTCATCTCCTATCGCCACATCGATATTTGCCAGATCGAGGATCAACTTATTGAACTCGTCGAGCTGCTCATTGATCGGTCTTCCCTCTTGCATCTTAAACGAATACAATGATTGTTTAAGATAGAGCCGATTCGCCAGGGACTTCTTCATATATAAGGATTCTAGTTTGGTCCATACTTCCGCTGCCGTTTTCTCCTTCGACACCTTCCTCAGCACCGTATCTTCGAGAATCAGAATCAGTGCACTGTGCGCCTTCGCCAGTGTATCTTTCTTATGTTGCTCCGTCATCGTGTCAGGTAACTCAGCCTCTCCCTTCAAGGCACCGTCCAAGTCTTGCTGCACAAACAACACTTGCATCTTCAACTTCCACAAATCGGAATCATTCGATCCCGTGAAGCGCTCCACCTCGAACTTGGCTGAAGCCATCGCAATCCTTCTCTATCCACGTTCACCGCACCAATTTGTTGTGAATTGAAGCGATTGCAACACAAATAACTAACATAAAATACAAGAACACAAAGAATTATAGTGGTTCGAGCTATGCTCTACGTCCACTCTTCAAGCCTCCTTGGTGATGATATTATTATGGTGAAGAAAATACAAAGTATGTGACAATTACAATTGGTGGGGAGCAGGGGTATATATAGGGAGATATTCCTAAACACATAAGGAATATAAAACCTAGATATGGTAAGATATATCTAAACCTAAATCTATCTAAAATAGATTTATTCCCATCCAAATCTAATACTGATTAGGATAAATCTTGTCCAACAAGGATACAAGATATACACGATATATTTTCCATATCTATCCAACTCGAACTGCTCCTCGAGTTCCTCGACCTACACAGCTCGACCCACTTTACCGGACTAGTCTCCTCGACCCACTCGAACTACTTCCTCGAGTTATATTGAGACTACTCCATCATTACTTAGTCAATATTTCAGTAATACTCTAACGCTTGAGATGTTAGGTTTTAAATCTAATGCTGAAAACTCAAAAAAGCAGTAAATAACAAAGAATTTATACAGGTTTGGACAAAATCTTGGTTTGTCCTCTCCAGAGGCGAATGTATTCACATTGTACCCCCAAAAATATTTTTGTTTCTTTTATTAAATATATATTTTTACTATTATTTATATATATTTTTGCATTATATACCCTAGGTTTTTTGTTTATACATTGTACCCCCCAATTCTAAGTTTCGATCCGCCCCTGGTCCTCTCTTCGACTTGCAGTTTGGAAATCACTAAGCACAAGATTACAAAGACGTCGTACAATCTATTGCTAGTTGGTGAATGCCCTTGTCCACCAGTTCACTAGCGCACTCGCCAAGTTCCTCGCTCTCCTCTACTTCTTCAGATTTGAAGTGTGAGTGCACTATTCAATCTCCAGATGATCGTGGAATTTTAAGTTATTCCTTGTAACTTCAACTTGCGGTATACACCCATAATAGTATATACTGGAGAGGTAGCAACTCCAAGATGATTTCTTACTTAGACAGTAAGAGACCTAGAGTAACACTTAGTAAGAATTGTTACGTGTCTCGTGTCCAAATAAGGCACACGTAAAACTCATAAAACAACTTGAGAGTTTTTAGTGTTTGAGTGTTGATTTTGACGGGGTATTGATAGCTTTCTTAG
Organism: Plectranthus barbatus; assembly: GCA_026898455.1. NCBI lineage: Eukaryota > Viridiplantae > Streptophyta > Magnoliopsida > Lamiales > Lamiaceae > Plectranthus > Plectranthus barbatus. Next base: position 173,162 of record JAPKLW010001323.1, on the reverse strand, counting down.
AAAATAGTCAAGGTAACTTTCTCCAAACGGATTGCAATCTCTATTTATAGGTCGTCTTAGAGATGTTTGAATTTGGAGTCATTGTGAGACAACAGGAGCATCCAATCGAAGTCTCACTTTTCCTGATTTGCAGCGTCCTTATTGTCAGAGCATGTGGACTTTGCAACTTTAGTCAAAAAGACTCCAAGCCAGTCCGAGGAATGTTTGTTGGTGAATTTCTTGGACAAACAAGCTTTAAAGAATGGATCATAGACTTTAAGATTTCATTTATTAAAGTCTGGACTTGAAAAGTGCTAGCTTGTCCTAACTTGCTTGTATCTTTTCTTGCTGGTAGGGAAATCATCTTGCTAGTGACAATTTGTTGGTAGGCTCATTTGCTGATGTGTCACCAGCTAGTGATAACGTGTCTGTCAGTTTCCTCTGAAAGAAAGACACTTTGCCGGTGAAAACATATCAGCCAGCAAACTCTAAACAAACTCCTTTGCCGGTGAATAGAAATCAGTATACTTCCAAAAGCTTGCAATCAACTCCATTTTATAATTTTATAATTCCTATATAGGTTATTACAAATATAGACTAAATAGAAACACTAAATGATGGTATGTTTAACTCATCAAAAATATCATAATAAGAAATGAATTTCTAAAATAAATTCCTAACAAAGTAATTATTAATTTAATTAAATAAACTCAATATCTTGACAAGTTTTTGCTATTTTACGTGGATATCAACTCAAGTATTATCCTGAATTTTAATTCAAACGAAACTAAATATATATCAACAATGTCCATTTTATTGCCAATGAGCGTGGAGATTGTTGCCATATTCCACATACCAACGCGACAATTTAATGCTTGTATAAGAATATGATTTGATTTTTTAAGGCTGTATATTATTGTTTTAGAAAGTAAATACTACTAATCCTTATAAAAAAGAATAGAAATATAACAAAAAATAACCAAGATGTCATATGTTTATATGAAAATGCAAAATCCAAATTTGACTCAAGTGGCGAAACAGTTTTGGATTTACAATAAACACAAATTTACAGTTCTTAAATTTTAAATGAAATTCATCTGCATGCTTACATTTTCTTTACCTTTAAAGCCACACCATTAATAATCTTCTTTTCTCTAACAAACAAAAAATGCAAAACAAATTGGGATGAACAGTAGAGGTCCCATCTGAACCAAAAAAAAAAAACTAACATAAATAATTCAATACTTTTACCGTGAGGTTCTGCTCAAATATTGTTGTTTGGCATAATAAGCTATTATCAAGTGTACAAAGTTGCCTGTAACATTAACAGCATATTTCAAGAAATCAAAACTGCGCCCATAATTGGTTGTCTTCACTCTGCATCACATATAGTTTACCTCGGTCAGGAAAATATACAGCTCAGTTTCTTCTTCTGCATCAGAACTTCAAGCGACGCGGGGGCGATGGCCGACCAAGAATAAATATTATTAATGCATCGAACTCAACAGTTTAAGAGCCAGTTCTTCTTGCTCTGCCAGTGTGATAGGAGCTGTATGCGTGCCAGTATCATCCTCGCCTTTCCTCCTCTCATCATCATCATTATCACTGTCGCTGTTGAAATATTTCTTGCCTTTTTTATTTGGTCTGTTCTTGGTTGCTTCTCTGTCTGAGCCAGATAGATCATCTTCACTAACTCCACCATCATCATCCTCCTCCTCTCTACCTCTTTTTAACTTCATCTTTTGTTTGATACGCTTTTCCTTTCTACGCTTCTGGTCCAAGGCTTTATCTTCCTTGTCAGCCACTTTCATCAGTTCTCTCAACTCTGCATATCTTTGATTTACTGCAAGATGAGGTGCACAGAAGAATCAAGGAAATGGGACAATATTCAAGGCAAATATACATTTGGTCTCCACACAAACTTATGAAATGGCCAAAATATCGGAGTCTTGGAGGAGCATAGGACCGGACACTGTCTCAACCCAAAAGTAAAAGTAGGACCCCAATCTATAGAGAAATGTATGAATAAAATGAGAACATAAATGTTCGTTCATCAGAACAGCATATTGCAAGGTAACAAAAACACAGGGAAGCACTATATCTATCACCTTTGTCCTTGTCCAGCATAGAGGAATCAGATCCAGTCTTGGCGTCAGCAAGTTTTGCAAGAGGAGCTAAGGTGTTGCCTTCATCATCAAATACAACCCTATTACCCAAAGGCCTGTGCAGGTTTATCTTCAATTTCTTTTTCTTTAAGACCCTTGTAGCAGGCCTGCAGAAACCACCAGAAACAAAACACTCAAAAACTCAAGAAATGAAGTCATCACAAATAGTCAAGATGGCAATTCCCCCCCCCCCCCCAAAAAAAAAAAATAATAATAAAAAAATAAATAAATAAACACAAACATCAACGCAACATTAGTATCTACCAAAATTAATTAGAACTTCTAAATGCAACTTTTCTATAGTAAAAATAATAAAATGACTTTCTATGCTCATGACAACAGCACCTGCACTGAAGTAGAATTAAAATTCTTAAATATGAATGTAGCAAAAATATTGATGATAACATACGTATCGTCTTGAATATCATTTTCATTATCTGCCCCCAAAAGCTGTGCATTCTTTTCCACGAGAAAACTCTCGTCCAAATCAAGTTGTGGTTTCTCAGGGCTCCTAGTGCTTGTAGTTCCTCTTATGAGTTCAGAAGGATTCACATCAGCATCATTTTCTGGTACTAGGGCAAGATCTTCAGAGAGCTTCTTGCCCTTGACTTTTTGTTTGAGAAAACGAACTTTGGGGGTCAAGGGTAGACCTATTGATGCAGCGAATTCATCAATTGGAAGTTTAGTGACGTCAAATATCTCCTTATCACGCTGTTTGTGGATGGACTTCAAATAAGTAATGAAGGCTCTCTGAGCCAAATACTGCAGATTGGGGAGCTTAACTAACAAAGCAGCCAATGAACCAGAAACAGATTCCAATCTTTTTGTATTTGCCTGCAAGGAAGGATGCAATTTTTCCCACAGATTTCATGAGAAATGAAAAATAAGAGGTCACAATATGGTTTCTTAAACCCATTTTTTATTGACCAATCAGCTGCATTGTTAATTAAAGAGATCAGCGGATAACTCAAGTAATCAACTATGGAAAACATGACAGACCTTTATTAATCGAATAGGAATCTTTTTTTCTTGCAATTTGTCAAGCATCTTTGTCTCGGAGGGTGCCAGGAATAAAATAGATCTCCCACCCGAAAGGTAACGAGCAGTTCTCCCTACTCTGTGTATGTAAGAAGCAACGTCTTCTGGGCAATCTACCTGGAAGTACACATGCAATCAGATCGAAAGCTCAGGACTCTGATAAAACACTTTGTAACTGAAAAAAAATGTAAAACGTAAATTGCTGATGACACTTTGGGAGGAACAACCTGAACAACCCAGTCAACTGCCTTGTTGAAATCAAGTCCTCGAGATGCAACATCGGTGGAAAACAAAACAGAGCGATCCTCACAGAATTGTGCATATATTCCCATACGCCTGTCCTGCTTCATCCTTCCATGGAGGCATTTCAATGGAATTCCTGGTCGGAGTTTCTTGAAAGCTTCATAAACAAATTTAACCTGTTTTATTGAACTTCAATGAGCAAAGATGGTGGGATCATATTGGCAGATAGAGAATATAAATGCAAAAGGGGTTCAGATTCCAGAGGACAACTAGCAAACTTAGTAGAAAATTATAAATGCCAAAAAAGTTTAATCAACTAAGATTTGGAGTACTAACGAATGGTAGCACGCCACAAAGATAACACGAACAAAGACTAGATAGACTCATTTTATCTCCTGAGTAAGATGAAGTAAATAACCCTTATGGTAAGAAATGATAGAAGTATACAAAAAATTGTGTATTTAGATTTTGGAGATTTAGATGAAATGTAATCCAAACTATAAAAAATCTGTCAAAATTGAGAATGGATAAAAAAATACCTGCTTGCAGCTTGAAAGAAATACCAGAACTCTACATTTAAGGTGTGCCTTTATAAAACTCCAAAGCATATCTAGTTTTTGCTCAAGAGGAACAATCATAGCAGTCTGCTCCAAACGGTTTGGTGTAGCGGTTGCAGATTCCTCATGAACGCTGAGATACTCTGGATCTTTCAGACTAAGTCTTGCAAGATCTTGAACAGACTTTGTTTGAGTGGCTGAAAAAAGAAAGGTTTGTCTATGTTTTGGTAATTGAGATATTATTGCATTAACATCTTTCTTGAATGCCACATCAAGAATACGATCTGCCTCATCAAGAACTAAAACCTGTTCACTAACCAGTAAGGTTAAGTCAGCCACTACTGATTTCACACTTAACAGAAAAATAAATGGATCCGACAATCAGAAATAGAAAACTCATGCTAGTAGGCAAGCACAATAATGACTCATTTGACAAGATTATTTGAAAGTCATCTTCATTCTCTCCATATCCTCCATAATATAAGTGCAATATTGTTCAAAATGTTTTCCAAGTAAAAGTGAAAATTGAAATAGAAGAATATGATGCATTACAAGCACACATGGCAAATCTGTAAAACTGGAGAGAAAAAATGGAGGATAACTAGTTGATGTGTGAGACACCAAGAACAGTTTAAAAACATTATTCTCTTTTACTCAATCACAAAACAGTCATCGGAGACAAGCCCAAAGCTGAACAAATACATCACAATTTAAAAAGGAGCAAAGACCTTTCATTGATAATCTACAACACCACATGAAATGGGGATGCATGAAAAAAATTAAAACAAGAGAAGTGGTCAAAGGAATGACCTGAAGTTGTGAACATTCAAAATTTGGAGTCTCATCCATGTGTTGAAGAAGTCTGCCAGGAGTACAGACCAAAATGTTCAACTCATTTACACGATCTTTCTCTGCGACAACATCTTTACGACCACCAATCAAAAGGCCAGCACTAAATCCATGGTGCTTTCCAACAGAGTTTAGAACTTCAAAAAGCTGGCCAGCTAATTCCCTTGTAGGAGAGATGATTATGCACCCAACTCCATCCTCTGGACCCCATCTAGCTCGATACAGCTTCTCTAAAACCTGATAATCAAGAGCACAAAACATTGCAGCAATCATAATTATGCATAAATTTCAAAATCCCTGGACAATAATATCTCAAGAAAAACACAAAGCAAATAGCACATCAATGTATATACTCAACCATGATACCAAAATAACACAGAAGTTCTCCACGTGGTGTGGTTTAGATTTCAATAAAGTGTTATTTTTAGGTCTTTATTTGTTGAAGCAGTACAGTAATATCCTAATGGGGATGGTTCCCAAGGAGATAGAGCACAGAGAAAACTATACCAACCTGTTGCTTTGGGTACATAAGAGGGGTATAAAGGGTCTGCAGGAATTTTAGATTTCATGAGTAGGACAGGAAGCAAAATACTTTGAGATTTTTTTTCTTTAGAATTATTGATTTTATAGCTATGCCTCGTGGTAGTAGGTTCTCAGGCATTAAAAATAAGATATGTGCCTTCAATTAGAATAGTCGAGTTTCATTCCTACTTTCCAGCAAGGGCTAGTCAGGATGGCATCCTAAATGCTCCACGGTTTCAATTCACTGATTTATTTTCCTTCTTCAATGAACAAGATAATCTACTCAACTGGTTAAGTTTCTTAAGCTGTTATATTTGGAAAAAACCCTTTATTCTACATTCAAATAACATTATTTACTTTGCCAACTGGAAACAACTATCTTAAACAACATGCCCATCTTAAACCTCACTTCATCGATATGGTCTGAGTTGAATGGCAATATGAATAATGAAGTCCCGCCAAAAAAAAAAAAACAAACAAACACAGTCTATAACTCACCGGGATAACGAAAGCCAAAGTCTTCCCGGAGCCGGTTTTAGCAGCTCCCAAAATATCTCTGCCGCAGAGAGAGTGGGGCAGAGAAGCCCTCTGAATGTCGGTCATTTTGGTGAATTTCAATTGGGCCAAGCCATCCTTGGTCTTCTTCGACAGTGGCAGTTGAGAAAATCTATCGGCGCCGGCATACGACGAGAAGGAGCCGTCCGGGAGTCTGCCAATGGAGGACTTGGGCGGGGGCGGAGAAAAGGAGAGCGGGTTAGAGCCGGAGTCGGGTTTACCGGATTCAATCCACGATTCGAGGAGCTCGATTTCATTGACCTCGGAGAGACGGTTCTGGAGCTTGAACTTCCTTGATTTAGGCCTTCTCATTGTTAGGGCGATCAATTCAGAATTAGGGTTTTAGAGGAGAGAGGGTTTAATAGAATGATTTTTTACTTTCGTAGTCGTTCGTAGGGTTTTAGATTTACACCTACGGATTTAAACAGTTTATATTTTGTTTTACAATATAAATATTCCCTCCCTCGTTAGAAGTAATTTCATTTTTATTTTTATTTTTATTTGTCTTATAAAATATTAATTTCACTACAATCACAAATCACAATTCTTAATTTTCGTGCAAAAAAAGAAATAGTACTACACTAATAAGACAAATGGAGTAATTTCTTAATAAATCTATAAAGAGTATATTTAATATTTTCTCCATTAATATTGCATATTAATTGAAACATATTAAAAATTATATCTAATCATATAAATACCATCCCAAATGAGTTATTGCAAAATAGATACAATCAATTTTTTTATTTTATTATTTTAAGTGTTAAGAGTAGTAGTTAATGAGAAAATATAAATTTTGTAACAAGGAATTCAAATAGTAAAGTTATATTCGCTATAGAATATAAATTCATAATATATGAAAATATTATAATTTTGGAACGAGATGCTATGAGGTATATACCCACTATCGATAATCAAATAATATAATATGAATGGTCAACATAGTGGATATAATTACCTAAAACTAATAAATGGTACCAATAAATTACAAGAATAACGATCATATTACGATATCATAATTGAAGATTTTAAAAAGCCGATGAGAGTGAGTTTGAGTGTATAAACCTCCAACACATTCGATAGTGACAAATCAAATTGCATGTTAAGAATTTTGAGTTTAAATTTAAGGTGTATAAAGTACGCATTAATGCATATAGTTAAATATTTATCCAATGACGTAAAAATAATTTGCATAATTATATTAGTTCGAAAAATTATTTATTCTAAAAAATTGATGGGAAAGTGAAAGGTTCAAAGTTTAAGATTTTTTAGCAATAACATATTAAAAATGAGCCCACACTAATAAAATCATTTAACGCAAAAGTTATAAAATATGATGTAAAATCCATCCTTATCAAGAAAATGAGTTGGTCTCCTGAGAGACGGTCTCACTATTTTTTTATTGTGAGACGGACTTTAATACATCATTTCAATAAGTTAAATACATCATTTCATTTTTAAGAATTACATTATTTGCAACAAAGAAATACATCATTTGCAATAAAGAAATACATCATTTCATTAAACTCATATCACATTAAAAATGGTGAAACATCATTTGCAATAAAGAAATACATCATTTCATTAAATTCGTCTCACAATAAAAATGATGAGACCGTCTCATATAAGACTTTGCCCAAGAAAATATATTTTTGGGATTTTAAAAAATAATATATAAATATTATTTTGAATTAGAAACTAAAACGAGGCTCACAAATTATTAATATAAAGTTCCACACATATTAAACAAAACACATATTATTTTATAAGAAAAGAATATAAAATTAACATTATTTTTTTTTATCAAAATGCGCTATATCTCATCGTCTCGCACAAAAATATCGCCCCACACAAGTTTTTCCCAAATTGTTTAGCATTAAATAATACTCCCTTCGTCCCCTTACATTAGTCCATTTTGGTTTCGGCACAGTAACTAATGTTTGTGAGTGTCGTAGAATTAATATTTTATTAATGTGATAAAAAAATTTCCATTTTAGGAAAGAGGACTAATCTGGCGGGACAGACGAAATTGTCCACATTTCCTTTTTCGTCTTGAGTAAATTGTCCACATTTCCTTTTTCGTCTGTCCCACTATATTAGTCTACTTTCCTAAAATAACAAGTCTTTCACATCCATAAATAAAATATTCATCCCACTACCACTCACATGTCTTGGTTATTGTGCCCGATCAAATGTGGACAATTTGACCGGGACGGAGGGAGTAAATCTCAATCTAAGTGTTTTACCCATGATCAATGGATCATATATTTGAGACGTAGCGAATCACCACAAACTCATTTAAACAGTGCACCCCAAATTTAAATATAAAAAAATGTGTATAAACGTTGTTGAAATTTAAAACTAATGTTGCGGGTACAATTATTCAGAAACTGGAGCCCCGAGAACAGTGAACGCGCCAGGCAGAAAATAGCATAACAAATGTGAATGAAGATTTACAAATAAATGAACTGAGCGTGAATTCGGATGGACTGACTATTCTAAAGAACAATGAAAACGATCTATCAGCTTTTTCTAAGGAAAAGAATGTAGGGGTAGGTTTTTTCTCTCTTTATTCACATGTCCCCTTCGCCCATACGCACATGGGGTATTTATAGAGAAGGGCTGTCATCTAGGGTTTCCGTAGTCTTCTCTCAGCGGTTACGAGGAGTCTCCAAGAAGGTCGGAGTGGTCAGCCCACGTGGTGGTTAGGTTCTCCGAAAGTTCCGCAAGACTGGCCGTTATGCATTTTGCCACCCTTTACGACCGTTAGGAGCCGTCAGGGCAGGTCGATGTTTGTATGTCGGGCCTCCTTCTTGATAGTCGGACTTCTTTTCTTCTAAGTCGAACTGCTCTCAGACTTATTGGACTGCTCCTTCCTATTAATCAAACTATTCTTCGCGGCGAGCTATGACCCTAATGGGCTGGGCCGGCACGATCTCACTGGGCCGGTGCCATTGTTAAGACTTATCGGATCCCAGATCGGGCTCCTTAGCGGGCCGAATCCGGTCGGACCCCAACAATAGCCCCTTTGGCTTGGCTGGTCGCGTGCGTCAAGACCTGTCGAGCCAAAATAATATTCGAACTCGAGTTAGCGTATGGTTCTTTCCCGGATTTTGGCCCTTCGGACTGCCTTTGTGGGCTATCCGGTGTTATCGGGGTGTTTTTGAGCACCTCCCGGCTTGGAGGACCAGTTCCTCTGTGGGGGTCCTCACCTGCGCAGCCCCGGAAGGCTGCTGCAGGTGCCGTCGCCGCGGGCCCGAAACTGCGACGTATGGTGGGACAGTTCGGGTTCTGTCCCATTTTTAAGTATGGCCATCCGGTGAGCCCCATCGAATTTAACGGCTTCGCGGGATGGGGTCTTATTAGGTCTTTTTGAGAGAGTTTATTGGAGTCGGTCTTGCCGAGCTGATTCGAGGTGGATCGTAGTGATCATGTTGTTGTCGTACCACTGTATGCGACCTGCTTTGAGCGAGGTGTTTTTTGAATTATGGGCGGCAAAATTTAGTGGCAGTTATGTAGTTTTTGCGAAAACGGGGGGCGGTTTTGGGAAGTTGAGGGGGCGCTGAGGTATAACCGTCGTTTGGGATGCGCGCCTCCTCATTTCTCCCAATACACTTTTGTTTTCCTTCTTCTTCTCTCACCCGCACAATTTCCGGCGATCGATCCTTCCATCCCAGTTGTGCTCCGGTGACCACGTTCTGCTAGTGGGTCTTCGCTTAATCCTCGATTCAAAGGTAATGGACTGCGTTCCTGTACTGCTTCTTTATAATACTGCGTGTGGTGTTGGGTTTGGGCGGTTCGCCCGCTTGGGATTTACGATTGTTTGTTGGAGAGTAGGGCTGACCGGGGCTCTCTCCTTATCATTTCTTCTTTTTAGGTTAACCCCTTTTTCAAGAATTATCTCTGTTTCTTTTTATGATGAGCTCTTATGGTTCTGACTCCCAAAACTAAGAGAATTCTGGCTCGGCGGTGTCTGGTTCGACTCCGCCTTTTACCCCGTCGCCTCCTCGTACTTTTAATGCGAGAGATTTCACCGGTCCTGATTGGAGCTTACTCCTTCAGGGCCTTGAGAGGCCAGAATTGAGTCGGGCTGTTGTGATCGAAAGCTCGGATTCTGATTCTCGTGATAACAGAATGTTGTCGGAGGCTTTCCAGAGATTGGAGCATCCTACCGGTGGTGTGAAGGCCAGTGGATCGGGCCGGGGTGCTGCGGAGGCAGCCCCTGCGGAGCCCGAGGTTGTTGGGGAATACGTCTTGCCATCCGATTGGAGAAGCCATAGGGTTCTGGGGGCCATTTCGACGGTGACCAAAGACACCATGAAGGCGCTGGCCATCTCAGTTCCTTGCCAAGGGGTGCGGTATTCTCTACCTCGACCGACCCACAAGTGCTTTGACCCTCCACCGGGCTTCGCAACATTCTACACGATCGCGATGGAAAATGGTGTAGGCTTGCCTCTACACCCGTTTTTCTGCGAGGTGCTGGGTTTGTACAATCTTTCCCCCTTCCAGCTCTCGCGAAACAGGTGGTGCCACTTGGTCGGGGTACGGCTGGTGTGGCTCGACCTTGGCCTGGGCCTCCCCACACCCCGTGAATGGCACCACATGTACCGCATCAACCAGAGCCCTGATAACCACTATTACTATTTCACGAGGTGGTCTGGCGACAAATCGATGTTGATTAAAAAGCCCCCGTCGAACTCCCCAGACTGGTGGACCACGTTCTTTTACCTGCAGCTTGATGCGACTGCCCCGGAACTTCTCCGCCATGGGGGAAATCTGATCAGTGGGTGGCTTCTTCTTGGAAAATTGGTACAGTTTTCTTTCACATGGTGCTGACTCCTTTCTGCTCCTCTGTTTCAGTTACTCCTCGGACGCTCCTGATAGACGCTGAGCAGGCCCGAGTGGACAAGGCCTACGATATCTCGGAGGAAGATTGAAGGTGGTTAGTGGTCTAGAACGGGAGGTCGGTCACAGCCGAGTCTGTCTACGACGCAGAGCTCCACCCCACGCCAATCGCCGAACTAATGACCAGGCCCGACGTCCGCAGGTGTCTGCGGAGCAGGTCGCGCAGGCGCTACGCGAGAAGAAGAGGGAGCGCGACGAAGAGGAGGCTCGTCGACGCGCTCAGAACCCCTCCAAGCGCCCCTATGTTAACCAAGACCTCCCTCCACCGCCTCCTCCGCCGAAGCTGCAGCCCAGCGACCCCACCCCGATGAGGGTGGAAACTCACCGTCTGCCTCCTTACTCGGAGGTTGCTCGCCGGGGCGACAACTGCGAGAAGGAGGGTGAGAAGGAGAGGGGGTCCGATAGGACAGAGTCCCGACTTCGTCGACGCTCTCGGGAGTGCGATCAGCGTTGAGATGACCCAAGCAAGGGCACAACGACCATTTCTGCTCCTCCGGATCCGTTGGTCGACCCATTCCTTACTCGTGCGCGCAGGCTTCTCAGGGACCCCGCCTCCGTCGACCAATCCGGGCTGGTCCTTGCGCGCTTGGCGCGGTATGAGCTTCACGAGCTTCAGGTGCATATCCATGTCTTGCATATACTCATTACTTGGGTTCTGTCCGTTAATTCTTCGCATGTTTTTCGTAGGCTCGAATGGAGTTCGACTCTATTCATCGCGAGCTCTCGGTGTTCCACGATCAGTGCTCCGAGGAGATCTACCAGCTCAGTCGGGAGTCGGATTCTTCGAAGAGGTACGTGGACGAGCTGAACGAGAAGCTGACCGCTGCGGACGAGAAGGTTGTGGCGGTGGAGGAGAGGGCTGCCAAGGCAGAGCAAGGGACGCCAGCCGCCCAGGCGGAGCTCAAGGAGCTCCGTCGCAAGGTGGCGGAGGCGTAGAGCGACATGGATTGTCTTGCAAAGTGCCTGAAGGTTCGAAGCGACCAACTCGTCTCCTACGACGCCCGACTCAAGTCTCAGAGGGAGAGCTATATGGCCGAGGTGCAGAAGTATGAGGATCGGATCGCTCGGCTGCAGTCCAGCGAGGACCTCGACTTCGGTGCACTTATCACTTCGCCTTTCTTCGCTGACACATACGAGGTACTTCGCAAATCTTTTCTCTATCTGTTGGAAATTTCTCTACCGATCCTCTCTAACCTCTCCGCAGACGCTTTCTGAGCAGGTAGAAAGCGAGGTTCGGGGAAGGATAGCGGAGAAGTACCCGGACCTTGACTTAAGCATCCTCGATGAGCCAGAGCCCGAGGAGGAGAAGGAAAGGGTTGAGGAGCAGGAAATGGAGTTGGACCGGCCCGACCCGCAAGAGTCCGAGCAACAGGAGAAGCAGCATGAATCGCTGCAGGACTCGAGCCGATCCGATCAGATTCCAATGCTGGATGACCCTGTCTTCGGCCAGGAGCCCGACCCGAATGTCATCCGAGGCTCGACTCCCAACCCCAACGCTGCTGCCTGACTGCCTTGTCTGCTGGAATTTTCTGTTAATCTCTATTTTTTTTACTGTTTCTGTCGAACAATTTAACTATTTTGGCTTGCTCTGCGGATTTCACTTGATGTAGCTTGCTTTTTAATGGAATTTGCTTTCTGATTAGAGTCAAATTTTCGCCTAATCGTCCTGCAAAGCAATTGTGGTGAGAGTGGGCGACGCCCTTAAGTCAGTACTTTGCTTGATAAAAATACAAACTTAATCGTAGATAAGATGAATAAGATAAGTTAGGAAACATTATCTAGGGCACGTTCGAACTGGCCTCCGTGTTGGTTCCTGCAGCACAGGCGTGAGGGCATCGCCCCTCCGACGCTCAAGTTAGTAAATTTCGAAGGATTAATGCGAATTAAAATAATATGAAGTCTTTCAAAAAGGGTTTTAGGAGTGAGCTTATCTGGGGATCGAGTTCGTCAATCTCATAGCTTCAGAAGTAGTACTTCTTTAAATGCTTGACGTTCCAGCTATTTCCGATTTCTCTTCCATCACGATCTTCTAGGTGGTAGGCGCCTCGGCCTACGACTCTAGTGACTTTGTAGGGTCCTTCCCAGGTCGGCGCGAGCTTTCCTTGGCTTTTATCTTTCGTGTTTTGAAATACCCTCTTGAGTTACCTATTCTCCTTCTCTGAAAGTCCGCATTTGAAGCTTCTTGTTAGAAAATCTCTCGACCTACTTCCTCTTTTAAGCCATGTTGAGGAAGGTCTGGTCTCTCTGTTCATAGATTAGCTCCAGATTTTTCATTAGTTTCTCGTTGTTCTCTGTCTCTTGGCAGACTTCCATGCGCAGGCTACCTGCTCGAACCTCTATTGGGATGACAACCTCTTCGCCATAAGCTAGGGCGAACGGCAAACTCCCTGTCGAAGTTATAGGAGTAGTTCGATGTGCCCATAGGACTCCAACAAGCTCTTCTACCCACTTCGATTTGTGGGTTTCGAGCCTCTTCTTCATTGTGGCCATAATTGTCTTGTTTGTTGACTCGGCCTGCCCGTTCGCTTCGGGGTACCTTGGTGTGGAGAATATCAGCTTGATGTTGTATTGATGACATAACTCTTGTACTTTCCGCCCTGTGAATTGGGTTCCGTTGTCTGTTTTGATCTCCTTTGGCACCTCGAATCTGCATAGAATGTGTGTCCACAGGAACTTGATCACCTCCTGTTCTCTTACATTGGCGAATGCCTCGGCCTCGACCCATTTTGTGAAGTAGTCGGTGGCTAGGAGGATATACTCTTTCTGTCCGACTCCTTTTGGAAGGTTTCCCACTATGTCCATCCCCCAAGCCATGAAGGGCCAGACCGCGATCGTTGCGTGGAGTGGTTCTGCATGGCTTTGATTGGTTACTTCGAACCTCTGGCATGCTTCGCTGCTTCGCACGTAGTTCTTGGCGTCCTTTCGTAGTGTGGGCCAGTAGAATCCCGCGGATATCACTTTATACGCCAATGGTCGGGCCCCTTGGTGGCTTCCACAATCTCCTTCGTATATTTCCATGAGGATGGTTTGTCCCGCGGCAGGGTCGAGGCACTTGAGCAGCGGTCCTTCAACGGATCGCCGATACAAGTTTTCGTTATAAAGAGTATACTTGGCTGCTGATCTGGTGAGGCGTACGGCCTCAGTCCGATCTTTGGGTAGGATGCCGTCTGCGAGGTACTTTCGAATTGGTTCGATCCATGAGGCACCAATTGTGAAGTCCATAATTTCTACGGCTTTGAGGGCGGCTGGTTCCTCGACCCAAGTTATAACGATGGGCTTACTCTGTCTGATTTGTTTGGTGGAGGCCAGGTTTGCTAGTGCATCGGCCTCCACATTCTCCTCCCGTGCGATGTGCTTTATTTCGCACTCATCGAACTCTTTCCTTACTTCCCGTGCCAAGTCGCAATATTTTTGCAGTCGAGGCTCTTTGACCTGGAAGTGGTCCTCCATCTGCATTACTACTAGTTGTGAATCTCCATGCACCTGTAAGCGGCGAGCCCCTAGCTCTTTTGCGAGCTGCATTCCTCGAACTAGCGCTTCGTACTCCGCCTCGTTATTCATTGCCTCGAAATTCAGTCGGATGACTCTCTCAAATGTTTCTCCCCACGGGCTTCACAGTCTGATGTCGGCCCCGTTGCCGTGCATATTGCTTTATCCGTCTACCTGGAGGACCCACGACTCTTTTGTCACTTCTCCGACTTCTAAGTTTGCGACCTCCTTCTCCGCATCGACCTGGAGTTCGATTGTGAATTCAGCTATAAAATCTGCTAGCACTTGAGACTTGATTGTGGTGCGTGGCTCGAACTCGAGGCTATATCCTCCAATCTCCACTGCCCATTTCAGTAACCTGCCTGACAGGCTTGGCTTTGAAAACATGGTTCGCAGCGAGTATGACGTCACTACCTTGATAGGGTGCGACTCGAAGTAAGGTCGCAACTTCCTCGATGCTGTCACCAGGGCAAGTGCTAATTTTTCTAAGGCCGTGTACCTCATCTCAGTGTCAAGTAGTGGCTTTCTTGCATAATGCACGGGATGTTGTTTCCCAGCAATCTCCTTGACTAGGACTGCACCGAGTGCGTTCTCGGATACGGACAGGTAGAGTAGCAGGGTTTCCGCCTTCTCAGGTTTGGATAGGAGAGGTGGACTGGCCAGGTAATCTTTTAGTCGCTCAAGCGCCTTCGCGCATTCTTCTGTCCATTCGAACTTCTTCCCTTTCCAAAGCACTTGGAAGAATTCGTGTGTTCGGTTGGAGAATCTGGAGATGAAGTGGCCGAGGGCCGCTAATCAGCCCGTGAGTTTCTGGACTTCTTTCGGACTTCGAGGGTGTGCGATCCCCTTTACTGCCCTTATCTATGAGGGATCTGCCTCGATTCCTCGTTTTAGGGGTGGCAATTTTCGACACGACACGAGAACCCGACACGAACCCGCACGATAATAATGGGTTAGTGTTGAGCCTTAATGGGTTCATGTCATTATCGTGTCGACCCAATAAGGACACAAAATTTCCGTGTCGTGTTCATGTTGTGTTCGTGTCGTGTTCGTGTTATCCGATAACGTATCGTGTTTCGTGTCGTGTTTGTGTTATCCGATAACATATCGTGTTTCGTGTCGTGTTCGTGTTCGTGTTACCCACTAAGAAATTAATAAATAATATATTTAATTATTTATTATTATTATTACTACTATTTTTTTATTTATCAACCTAATTTAACAATTTTCACAGGTCAATATCGTGTACGTGTAGTGTTCGTGTCAATATCGTGTTATCAGATCGGGTTCTTAACAGGTCAATATCGTGTTCGTGTCGTGTCCGTGTCGTGTTCGTGTTTGAGGCTTAATGGGTCGTGTCGTGTTCGTGTCAAGCATATCCTTAACAGATCGTGTTCGTGTCGGACCTTAATGGGTCGTGTCTTTATCGTGTCGACACGATAACGACCCAACACGCACGAATTGCCACCCCTACCTCGCTTGGTTACCATGTGCCCCAGGAATTTCCCTGAAGCCGCCCCGAAGGTGCACTTTGCGATGTTCAGCTTCATCTGGTATTTGTTCAGGATCTCGAAGGCTTGCCTCAGGTGGAGTACGTGATCTTGTGAGTCCTTCGACTTCACCAACATGTCGTCGATGTATACCTCCATTGTCTTTGATAGCGTATTTTTCAACACGCTATAATTGCAAGTGTACAGATCACTGCAGAGGCAAGTAATAAATTATCGAACTCAAGGATTGCAGGCTCGAAATATAATCAAGCACTAAAACGCAAATATCTTACTACTATCTAGACACATCGGTAAAAGAGTTTGATTTATTTATACTAGGCAATAATTGAAAAGCAATTAATTAAAAAAAGCAATTAAAAGATTTTGTTAAAAATATGGAGAAAACAGGATTCCAGGGTAATCCACTTTGAAGAACAATCAAACAGTCATTTATATAATCCAATTCCAATTTAATTTCCAAAAACGTGAGTTAATCTCAATTATGTTATCAGGCGACCCTCTCGGACTCTCAACCATAACATGGAAATAAACGACCTAGTGACCCCTCTCGGATGCGCAAAAGGACTTTTACTCTTGATAAACCCTTAGATTTCAAAAACCCTTTAACAGTTCAAATTCCTCTTGGACAATTGACCTATCAAATTTAATTACTCTGCATCTTAATCAATAATCTAGACCTCTCGGTTCAAAAATTACCAATTCGAATTACAATCAATGGCCAATATCTTGTAATTAAAGAAAACCCCAGCCGTAATTAAAACATCAATGGAAAAGGAAAATCAAATCATATAAACGATGGAATGAATGTCAACAAGTTTCAAAACCCTAGAATCCACAGAGGACTTAGCCAATCATACTAAGTTCCATAAAAACAGAGAAAAGAAGATGCAAAAATATGGAAAACATGAAACCAAAAACCCGTGGTCTTCAATCCCAAGTCTTCAATCTTCGTTCTTCAGATTCTGCTCTCTTCTGGCTTTCTCCAACTCTTAAAACTCTAAAATAATGAGGAAGGGTCGAATTTCTGACTTGGGAGGCTCTATTTATACCTATCTTCTTTAAATCTGAAAAGATATGGGATTTGGGCCAAAATTCATCACTTTTTACACGATCGGCGACCCATAAAACACGATCGGCGATCAGGGTTCTTGTGCATGGGTTGCCGTTCGTGTGCCGAAGGAAAAATGGTGAAAATTATGAAAACGGTGACCCAGAAGCATAAACGGCGATCGCCGATTTTGTAATCTGGGTCGCCGTTCTTGTCACGAACGTGCGCAGTCTCACGGTTTTGGCCATAACTTTTGCTCCTAATCTCCGATTGACCCGATTCCAGTTGCATTGGAAAGATAACTCAAAGATCTATCTATTTCCATGCTCCATTAGCTCGAATTCCATGTGTGGAGGAATTCGTGACTGCTTCTTTGAACATCAACTATTTTCGGTATGAGTTTCCATTGAATTTTGGCCTAAAACGTATTTGGGTTCTGTCTTTTCTCACTTCTTCCTCTTCCTGATGAAAACGAACATCAATTGGCTCCATGGTACTTTATCAAATCTTGTAAATAACTCAAATGTGCGTGAAATCTGCATAAACAACCACAAACCAGACCAAACGTAATAATTCCTTAAAGAATATGAATACGGCACAGAAATATCACTTAACGATCTAATCCAGGGCAAATAGTTAGCAGATTCACATAAAAAAGCACAAAATGAGTGTTTATCAGTCTTCCCTATGAGTGGCTCGAACATCTTATTCACGAGCCTCTGATATGTTGATCCTGCGTTCTTGAGTCCGAATGGCATGACCTTGTAGCAGTAAATCCCCTTACTCGTCATGAAGGCGGTCTTCTCTTGGTCTTCGGGGTGCATCAAGATCTGGTTGTATCCCGAAAACGCATCCATGAAGCTTAATAGCTAATACCCCGCGGTTGCATCGACGATGCAATCAATGTGCGGAAGCGGGTATGGATCTTTTGGACATGCTTTGTTGAGGTCTGTGTAGTCCACACAAACCTTGTTCTTCCCATTCTTCTTCTTCACTACCACGACGTTGGCGAGCCACATCGGGTACTTCACTTCCCTCACGGATCCAATATCTAGTAGCTTCTGTATTTCTTCGTTAACCGCATCATTCTTTTCAGCAGGGAATTTCCTTCTTCTCTGCTGCACTGGCCGATGACTAGGGTCGACCTACAGTCGATGCGTTATTACCTCCGGATCAATTTCTATCATATCCTTATGGGACCATGCGAACACGGCCCTCTCAGTGCTGAGGAACTCGATTAACTGTGCTCGGACCTCCGGGTCCAATCCAGCACCGATATTTGTCTTCTTCTCTGGATCAGCCGGGTCAAGTCTGACTTCCTCTGTTTCTTCTGACTCCCCTGCCGGGGGCAGCGGCTCGCCCCTGGCGAAGTGCTGCTGGGCACACACGACCTTGAAACTTGCATAGTAGCACTCTTTGGCGGCGTTCTGCTCACCTCGAATTGTACAAATTCCCCCGGCAAGCGGGAATTTCATCACTTAGTGGAACGTCAAAGGCACGGCCTTCAACTGATGCAGCCATGGTCGCCCTAGCAGGGCGTTGTAGGCGCTGGGGGCGTCGATGACCATGAAAGACACATCGTGATGTGTCCCCCCACAATATGTTGGTAGTACTACAGTCCCGACTGTCATCTGTATGCCACCATTAAATCCGATCAGCGGGGTCTGCGAGCGAACTATCTTCTCCTCGGGGATCTTCATCTCTCTGAGCGCGTGCATGAATAGGATGTTCGCCGAACTTCCGTTATCGACCAGGATCCTCTTCACGAGGCAGTTCAAAATCAGCATTGATATGACTAGAGCGTCATCATGGGGATGGCTCAAGCCCGGTGCTTCGTCGCTCGTGAACTCGATCGGTGCGTGTTCCGGATTTCTACGCGGGGCTACAGCCTCTTCCCGTGTTAGCCGCCTGGCCTTCTTGGCGGTGGACCTCGTGATTCCACTGATCACCGATCCCCCGGTTATGCAATTGATGGTCCGAACTGGTACTGGAGACTTGGGTTTATCTGTCTTTGAGGGCCCTGACTCATCAACCCGCTTTTCACGACTCTAGGTTCTCTTTCCACGGTCCGACAGGTATTCGGACAGAAATCCTTTCTTCAGTAGCTCGACCACCTCAAGGCGTAGGGCTCGGCAGTCCGTGGTGGTGTGTCCGTGATCATTGTGAAATTCACAGAATTTTTGTACATCTCATGAGGCCGGGTCTGCCTTCATCTTCTGAGGCCATCTCATTTTTTCTGGCATTATTTGGAGTACGTTCAGAACGAGATCAGTTGGCTCGATCGATATTGTGTAATCTGGAATATAGGGTCCGAGGTTGTTAACTTGAGGTGGCTTGCTATAAGGGTGCGGCCTGGGAGGACGCCTGTCCCTCTGCTCGCGCCGGTTCTCGTCACGCGAGTTAGGCCTTCCACTGTTGCGGCGTGCTCGCTGGTAGGGCTCGTCCTCCTCCCACTTAATTAGTGCCCAGGCTCTATTCAAAGCATCGTCCATCATCTGGCAGGGGTAGATGGACATCTCACGATACAGGTCGGAATCTACATCGAGGCCCTTTGTAAAAGCTCGTACAACGGTACTGTTGGGACAGTTAGGCACTGCCACCATCTCTTTGATGAAGCGCGATAGGTATGCCCTCAAGGGCTCGCCTGGTCTTTCGATCACCGCATAGAGGTCGTCTGGGTGCTTATCGAGGTGCCTGCTACTCGAATACTGCCGTAGAAACAGTTGATGCAACTCTGCAAACGTCGAGATCGAGCTTCGGGGCAGGTTGATAAATCACTGAAGTGTCGAACCGAAGCTCTTACACATGCAGGCTTCCATCTGGGCGCCCGAAATTGCTAGTGCCAGCATCTTCTACCGGTATACGGCTATGTGGTTCTCTGGATCTGAGGTCCCATCATAGAGGACGAAACTTGGCGGGGTAAACCTGGATGGCAACTCCGCCCCAGTGATCTCCGGGGAGAAAGGGGACTTTGCGTAGCTCTCACACGGTATCGTCTTCTCTGGCAGAGGAAGTCCGGGGACTTTGGCGAGTAGTGACTCGAAGTATCTGAGTCTCTGTTCGAACCGCCGTTCGATTTGCTGAATAGCCTGCAGCTCTGGCCGATTTAACTGGCCGACCTGATCCCTAAGGGTTGGGGGATCCTTCGGGGTTCTCTCAGTGGTTGTCCCTCCAGCATGATCGAATTCTGCCTCCAAATTTCTCGTAGTACCTTGAGTACTCCTTTCTGTGCTCCTGGGCTCCTCGACGATTGGCTGCCTATTATTATTTTGCAACTGCAGCCTTCGGTTCTCCCTCTCGAGGAGTTCGTATTTCCTCGCCATGTCTTCCATCCTGTCCCCCATTGTCTCGATCATCCCCTTCGCGTTCTGCACTTGTGTTACTAGCCTCGAAACATGAGGGTCTTCTAAAATGTCTGGCGGCGGCGGCAGGAAAGTCAGCTCTTCTAGAGGAGTAGCGTTGAACGCTCTCATCAGATCATTCACCGTCCCCCCCCGCATCAGGTGGACACGGGGCCCCACTGCTGGTTACGACGGCTCGCCCTCGCCCTGCTCCCGCCGGAGCCCCTCGACCCGCTCCAGGATTAGAACCTTTGCTTTGACCTTTCATCGGAGCAGTCTTCTGGTTACCAACCTCGACAACATGAGGTTTGTCTGGATCGTCTGCCATTCCCTGCAAAGAAAAAAGAACGGAATTTGTTCTCGAGGCCCCACGGTCGGCGCCAAATTGTTGCGGGTACAATTATTCAAAAACTGGAGCCCCGAGAACAGTGAATGCGCCAGGCAGAAAATAGCATAACAAATGTGAAGGAAGATTTACAGAAAATTTACAAATAAATGAACTGAGCGTGAATTCGGATGGACTGACTATTCTAAAGAACAATGAAAACGATCTATCAGCTTTTTCTAAGGAAAAGAATGTAGGGGTAGGTTTTTCTCTCTTTATTCACATGTCCCCTTCGCCTATACGCACAGGGGGTATTTCTAGAGAAGGGCTGTCATCTAGGGTTTCCGTAGTCTTCTCTCAGCGGTTACGAGGCGTCTCCGAGAAGGTCGGAGTGGTCCGCCCACGTGGTGGTTGGGTTCTCTAAAAGTTCTGCAAGACTGGCCGTTATGCGTTTCGCCACCCTTTACGATCGTTAGGAGCCGTCAGGGCAGGTCGATGTTTGTATGTCGGGCTTCCGTCTTGATAGTCGGACTACTTTTCTTCTTGGTCGAACTGCTCTCAAACTTATCGGACTGCTCCTTCCTATTGATCGAACTATTCTTCGCAGCGAGCTCTGACCCAAATGGGTTGGGCCGGCACGATCTCACTGGGCCGGTGCCATTGTTAAGACTTATCGGATCCCAGATCGGGCTCCTTAGCGGGCCGAATCCGGTCGGACCCCAACAACTAACATTTATGCTTATAAATTAAAATTTACAAATTAATCAAACTAAATACATCCATATAATATGACATATATAATTTATAAATAAATTAAATTTGTTATCATGCAAAATTTATGATTTACAAATTTTAAATATTCATAATATTTGATTATAATTAAAATATCAAATTTAATATTACAAAACAATTAAATTTCCACACATAACCTGGGTGCAATACTAGTTTTAATAAAACAAAGAGCCAAGGGCACCTTTAATGGGTATTTAAAAAAATTTACGATGTCCACATTATCTCCTCTTGTCCAGATCAGAGAATTAAGAAATGGATCTTGTGGAGGATATCATTCCTTGCATCAAAATGGATTCCATTGAATAAAATGTAAAATATTAAATATTTATAAAATATAGTAATTATTGATGTGACGAATATATTTTAAGATCTTATTTTGTTTAAGATACCACCACTATAGGTGCTTAAAGCAAATAACACAAAATCTTGGAGATAGGATCCCAAATTAGGTCTTAAATTCAATTCATAATAAATTTAGAAAAAGAAAGTTGGTGAATGTGAGATGATTTTGAGAAATAAAAAGTGATATAAATATTTTTTTATTATATTTTGTATAACTATATATTAGAAATTAAAATAAAGTTCAAAAAATTTGATATAGATGTTGATATCGTAGTTTAAGATCTTAAAAAAATTACATAATATATATTGTTGATTACATATTTTTAAATGGATTTTAATGTAAAGAAAGAAAAATTGAACTTAAATAAACGACAATACTTAAAAGAATGCATCATTGTTTTGATTGAACAATAATTGCTTTTGCTTCTTGAGTTCATTGTCCTAAATGATGAGAAATGCATGTATTTATAGGCATTTGACCAAGTTACATGACTCTTGACAAACATTTATAATGTTTGAGCTAATTGCACCGATTCGAAAGGTCACGACTCCTAAGCTGAAACATTGGTTTAAACAGCCGCATCCTTTGAGATAGTCTTTTTATTTGGAGCATGCTATAAGTGCATAGTTCTTCGAGTTTTTCTCAAACTAATATAGTGCAATCATAACAACATATGATGGTCTTATCGTTCGCTATAGCGACTCTATTTTTGCTTGATAATTACTTTAGAAGTCCCTTAGTCGAATGTGGACTTTCCCAGATGGATTAGCTTATAGGACTTAAAATCACTCCATTGAATTTCATTTATATATAATTGGCATAAAATGGGTTTAACCATTCGAGGGGCACAATAATAGCCCCTAGCTTAACCGAAATTTTTACAATTTCGATAAATCTGAATATTTTCATAGGTCGGTGCAAGATATTCCACACTCCCCCATGACTGATATGAGACACATAAGGAAAACGATCGAAGGGATTCAACACTCCTCCCCGTACCAATCACGATAGTCAGTTTGAATGATTACTTCACTCCTCTCCTAACAGATTCCCTGAAGTGATTCGCAAGGATAAAAGCCCTGTTGATATCGATTTTCAGAGTAATTTTAAATGCACAACAGAATAATTGTTAATAATAAACTTGCACTTTTTCAAACTGAATGTTAGTCTCAGTTTGGTTTGTCAAATCTTAGTATGCGATTTAAGTATGGATAGTCTTGAAGTCAGTTTCAGTTTTATACAACAACACTTGAGTGTTGAGTTTTAAGATAAGTAAGCTGATAAACCGAAAGCGATAAAAACACAATGGATTATAGTGGTTCGGATACTAAAGATCTTACGTCCACTCTTAAGACAAAAGTCTTGAAATCCATTAAGTGTCGGATTACACAGATGCTCCTACGATCTATCGCTTGTTCAAGGATGTCTCGTCCTTTAGTCCACAAGCTCGCTCGCCTGGTCCTTTGCTCATCTTTCACTTCGCATCTCCTTGGAGTGTGGGCACACCACGTAGCCTCCTCGTCGCCGAAACGGGGTGTTTATAATTTTCCCAAAACTGTCAGATTGGCGATAGATCACCTATAAGAGTCAAAGTACCGTATGTACTTGATGTTGTAATCTTTCTTGGAGAGAAAGATTACCAAATATATAACTCAAGAACAGATTGTTCTGAGTGTCGTGTTCACAGCAGTGACACACAAAATAAATTTAGAGAGCCTCTAACTTTTGAGTCGTGAGTTTGACGGAGTTTCAGAAAGCTTGATAATAAGGTGTTAGGTTCTTGAATCTGTTGAAGTTCTCCACAATTTATAGACAGAGGAGTGAGATTCAAATATTAAAGCCATTGGACACATCAAATTTTTGACCAATTCGATGTTCTCTCACTCTGCGCTGGTAGGTAGTTTTTTTAGAAGGTACAATGCCTTTTCTCGCTTTTTTGCCCTTTTTCTGACCGCGACAGTGAGTGTTCACCTTTTGTCAGAACGACAATATTCGGTTAGTATGAGGAATCTTAGATTGGTCCGTTCGAGGTATCGAGGCTGAAGTCTTGGGCTTGCAGACTTTAAGGAATCTCCAATCTTTAAAGTCTGTACTTGTCAGTACCATTCCTCATAACATTCTCTTTGTCTCTTTGCATCGGGAATGAAACTAGGATTCTATATTGATGTCATCATACTCGTATGTCGATGCTGGCTGATATCATCATTTAGTATAAGCTTGGTCCCCAGACTGGTAAGTTTGGTATCCTGGACTGGTGAGTCTTAGACTGATTAGTCCGAGACTGATCAGCTCCACTTTGTAGTTCCAAAAGTCATCAGCTTTTATAATGCCTCAGGGTGTGCATCAGGGTTGATCATTGTTTACTGGTTCAACTTCAGTGATGGTGAGGGGAGTGGAAGCATCAATCTGATCTCATAGTGTGGAAGCTTCAGCTCGATCTTCGACTGTTGGAACAACAATCGGCCAGTTCACCTCCTATTCTCGAACAATTGGCACAAAGGGAACAAAAGTCACAATTTATAGCTCTTTTCTCCTTTCATCCTGAGCTTGGAGAGCTCGAACCGCCTCATCTTCCCTCCTCAGTCTCATTAACTCCCATGGATGCGCTGGGTCAGACAATCGCACCGAATTTTGGATGGCCTCAAGGAAGGGAGCTTGATGTTTAGCTTCAGTTTGTTGACATTGTAGATCATCTCATCTCTACGAGGAGTTCTGTTGAACAGGAGAAAGGGCCCCTTAGTGTTCTTTAGAGGTGGAAGGCCATAAGTACCAGTCTCCTTCCTGAAGGCTTTGATTTTCTTAAATCTGTTCTTCACCAGCCTAACAGAGAGTGGCATGGAGTTGGATTTCTTGCACCCTATCCATTCATCGGTTCACATCTCTTTAGCTCGCCAGAATGTAAGCCCCGGAAGGGCATATAACACAGCACGACCTTCATGATTGAGATGATGAGAGCAGAAGTCATGAATTCTCCATTGTTTGGATTCTTCCAGTAGGCCCGGGGAGTCTTCAAGATATTTGCTATACTTTTTCCTTATCTTCTGGTCCACAGTATTCTCCACAGCCTCGGTCCTCTTCAGCCTCTTGGCTTTCTTCTCAGCATCGACCGCCAGCTCCTCAGGAGTCTTCTTCATTTTCTTTGCATTTTTAGGAGTTGCTCTTCTTTGCTGCCGGGAGCTGGGGCTGGGACTGTGACCTTGACAGTTGAACCTTTAAAATGATCACCTGTACTTGGGCTTGGTCCTTCAGTCCTCTGCTTTTTTGGCAGGCCTCTTCATCTTCTTCGGCTGGACTGACGCCTTAGCTCAGCAGGAATGACAGTAGGTAGCACTACTGCGGCACCTGTCCAAGAGCTTGGAGCTTAATTTCCTCCATGTCCTTGAAGCAGGCCTCCACTTTAGCCTTCCTGGCCAGCTCGGCCCTTTGCTCCTCGGTTAGTTGCTGAGCAATTTCTGGTCAGATACCTCGGCCTCTTGTAACCTGTGGGTTTTTGTTGAGCCTTGGTTGGAGGGATATAATCAGTCTCAAGAAGGGACTCACCCCTATCAATCTTTTCCTTTGGCATAAGGACTTTGAGAAGATGACTCACCTTTAGTCCGAAGCTAATTAAGGTGGTGAAGGTATGGTCAACCTTCATCTTGGAGTTCCTTCCTACGTTCTCCAAGAGGTGGCCATAGATGAATTCGGCCCAATTCCCTTTTATACCATCGTCAATTGCCATCATGACAAAGTATTTCTTCATGCTGAGCTCATAGTGTGAGCCCGTCTCACACTGTAACATCCTTACCACTACATCACAGAGCATTTTCTAGTAAGGAGTTAGCTGAGTGTTTGGTGTGCTTCGCTTCCAGTCTACCTTGACCTTCTCTTTCTTCCATTTGTTCCAATGACCCTTCATGGCAGTCGTATCCTTCTCTTTTTGCTTGGCAACATTCGGCCCTATATTCCTCAAGGAATATGTATCTTCTAGTAGTTGAGGATCCATCTTGATCCTACATCCAAACACGTACGTGATAAAATGAGATTTATCACAGGCAACCACTGCGCGAGCGAAGAACTCGCAACCATATGGGGATGAAAGAAATCCGGTGCAGCGATCACATAGTCAAAAATGCCCTCCTTGGCCAAAACTTCTACAATATATGCATGATTCTTCTGGGCTAACGGCAGATACAAAAACTTCTCCTATTGTACTTGGGTGGCTCATTGCTGAGAATGCTTCAACTTTGTATTTTCTTCCTTATTTCTACATACGGTTATCAACCTAGCTTAAGGAATGGACATATCACAGTATGCAGGCTGATATACTCAGGTGAAAGAAGGCTCGTGTTCTTTGAAGAGTGTAACCACTTCTATAACATCTAAAGGAAAAGATGAGGGTTGATGGGGATTGGAAATCCTGACCGCTTGCGAAGATTCTGTCATAAATGTATAATGATTGGAAATAAGACTAAGGAGTTTTTAGAGAATGTTGGTTGTTGAGAGTGTACTTAGCAGAGTAAACGCCTTAAAAAAATTGGGTGCAATAAAGTTTTTCTCGTCGGAGGGGCAACCCTATTTATTGTGAAAAGTTGAACAGTAGATCCCAGTTTGAATGGCTAGGATCAATCCAGGAGCATGTAGATCAACGATCAGGAATAAAAGTGATGGTTGAAATCATTGTTGACCTACGACTAGAGTCATGGGTGCTGACGTAGGATCGTCCCCGGGTCCTGTTTCTGCTGATATGGCGCGTCTCCATTGGACCTTTGACTGCGGTTGATTGCACTAGGCACTTTTGATTTAAATTTTGCATTTAATATAGCGTGTCGCTTAAGTGACACTAGGATTCAAAAATCCTGCACATGCAGATTCCCGAAACTAGCTAGTAAGCTTCGTACTGAGAACAAAAGATAAGTTTGGGAATGCTTGAGTGTTAGTCTGGACTTGTACACCATCTTCAAACTCATACTTGGGAAGACTAAGAGCTTGGACTCAGCCTTAGTCCGCTACACACCATCTTCATAGAAGGGGAAAAACTTAGAGCTGGGACTCAGTTTTACTCTACATCTTCATCTGGATGGAGGTGGTAGGATTCAGATTGATAAAGCTTGGATTCAGTGTCGGTCTGTATGAACTTTCAGACTGGTAAATACAAACGGAAACTGACAATCAGTCTCAGTCTGAAAGCTTCGTAAGAACAAAACTAAGAGCTCGGACTTAGTTTTATACCACTTCTCCAGAATTCCAGAATAATCTTCAAGTCAAGAACAAATGAATGAGTAGTGAGCCAATGATTCCTCTATAGGCTGATGGATTTTCTCGTTCTCCATCTTCATCCAATGTAATCTGAAAACTTGTGATCATAGGAATCCTCAAAGATTTTGTCTTTTCTGGAAGGAACTTGCTGATCAAGTCTCTGGTGTACTTCTTCTGATTGATAAAAATCCCTTCGCTGGACTGATGAACTTGCTGTCCTAAGAAGTACGTCATTTTTCCCATCATGCTCATTTGAAAGTGATTTTGCATCAGCTGGGCAAATTTCTCACATAAACCTAAGTTTTTACACCTGAAAATAATATCATCGATATAAATCTGGACCAGTATGATGTCTTCTCCATCTTTGATAAGAAATAGGGTCCTGACGATCTTCCCTTTTTTGAAACCATTCTTGAGCAGAAATTGGGAAAGGGTCTCATATACCAAGCTCCCGGTGCTTGCTTCAGTCCATATAGTGCTTTGTGCAGCTTGTATACTTGGTTGCCTTCTTCGAAACCTGGAGGTTGCTCCACATATACTTCCTCCTTCAATCCGCCATTGAGAAAGACACTTTTCACATCCATCTGATAGACTGTGAATCCGTGGTATGCAGGATAGGCTAAGAATAGCTTGATCGCTTCCAGTCTTGCTACTGGGGCAAAGGTCTCCTCGAAGTCGATCCCTTCGCACTGTGCATACCCTTTGGCAACAATTCTGGCTTTGTTTTGGATGATGTTACCAGTTTCATCTCGCTTATTCTTGAATGTCCACTGGTTCCGATCACAGAGTATGTGACGATCGATCTACCAAGTCCCATACATGGTTGTGAGTGAATACTGCAAGCTCCTATTGCATGGGATTGATCCAGTCTACTGATTGTAGTGCCTCTGCTCTCTTTGTTGGTTCAGTAAGAGAGATGTAACACGTCTGTAGAGCACTTCCTTATCTGGTTCAGATTGGATTGGCGACATTATCCAGTATTCCATCTTTAGGATGATTACGAAGCCATTTCGGTCATTGAAGCTCTTCGAACTACAGTGGTTGAACAAATGGCTTCTCGAAATGCACACCTGCAATTGGCACATCGATGAGGAAGAAATCGGTGGACAATGCAGCCGGGGGTTCAGTGATGAGCAAATCCGCAGACAGGGCCCTCAAACTATTAAAAAAGATGGCCATGCACACTCAAAAATGGGCAAATCCAAGAAGAACACAAGTCAAAGCTATTGGAAAAAAAATCGGATGATACCCTTAAGAAGGAAATCGAGAAGCTCAAATGGGAGATGGAGAAACTGACATCTAATACTTCGGTGGTTGTTGTTGCACATGTTGATCCCATAGCTGACGTGAATTATGTGAACCGAGGAGGCTATCAAAATCAGTACCGGTAAGGGGGATACTAGCATTACCCACCGAGTCATCCCAGATTTTCTCATACCCAGCCAGAAGGCGCGAAACACCCTCCGCCAGGTTTTGAAATTCAGATCGGTGAGATTGAGGAAAAGAAGAAAGAGAGTCTCGATGAGGTGCTTTCCAAGTATATTAAAGCTTCAGACTACCGGGTTGGAAAGATCAAACAAGAAGTGGTCGGGGTCAATACTAAGGTGGACCGATTGGGGAAGCACGTGCAAATTATCGAGACTCAAGTAAGTCAAATTGCTTCCTCACTTGGTACACAACACAAGCAAGTGAAGTTGCCCGACACCACCAAAGTGAACCCCAAGAATCAAAAGGAGTGCTAGGCGATTAGTCTGAGGTTCAGGAAAAGCTACAAAGGTCCGCAGATGCCCCAAAATGAGTTTGGGGGAGAAGATGAGAAAATTCTTGCAGAGGAGACCTCTATTTCGACCTACGCCACACATGTAGGTCGACATAGAGAGGTCGACAAGGAGGATATGTCGAGCAACGAGGAGTAGCCAATGCTAGAGACATCGACCGAGATAGACGTGTCGATCGATGCTCCACATGTCGATCGACATGCTAAGAAAAGACTATCGACCGACACAGCCGCATCCCGATCAATACAGAGAGACGTCCAACTCAAGAATTCATATTCCAAAGCCGCTCCAGTTCCTCTGATGCCCTTTCCTCAAAGATTTGCCAAGCAGAAAGAGGACTCGAAGTTTACAAGGTTTGTGGAGAATCTTAAGAAGGTAAGTATGAACTTACCACTGATCAAAGCCTTGAGGGAGATTCCAGGATACATGAAGTAACTCCGGAAGTTGATGAGTGGGAAGAAGTAGTTCATGGAGAACTCAACTGTGAAGATACATGAGCAGTGCAGTTTGCTACTTCAAAAGCAGGTACCGATCAAAAGGAGTGATCCGGGATGCTTCTCAATTCCAATTGAGATTGGGGGGATTGAATTTTAAAGGGTGTTGTGCGACACTAGTGCCAGCATAAATCTGATGTCTTATTCCATCTTCATACGCCTCAGCCTCAACATCGAAGAAATGAGGCCAACTACAATCACTTTGTAGATGGAAGACCGATCTATGTCTCGCCCCAAAGGTATATTGGAAGATGTTCTCATTCGTGTGGGTCATCTAATTTTTCCTGCAGATTTTGTAGTTTTGGAAATGAAGGAAGATGTCAACATGCCACTGATTTTGGGACGAGAATTCTGGGATACAAGTGAAGTTCGAGTGCAACTGGATCACCTCAATTGAAGATTCTGATGAGGAAGTTGAAGAAACTGAAGAAGAGAAGGAAGACCGAGCTGTCATTGAATGGGAGCAAGGGAATGAGATGGCAAAATTGGCAATTACACCATCTCATCCTAAGCTCACTTTGTCATTCAAGCCATAATGGTCTATATGATCGATGCAAGGGGGCGGCGAGTCTGGACCTGACCTCCGTGGGCTTGAAAATTAAAGTACCGTAGAGCTACGACATTAACCAAGCACTTGTTGGGAGGTAAACCAACTTTTACATGCTTTCTTTTTAATTCATGTTTTTATTTTCAAATTATGTTTTTCTTGTTTTACTTTTGAAGAAAAAACAAAATATATTTTCTGAGGAGGACCTCTATATCGAGCGACATGCCTGATGTCGATTGACACAGAGGTGTCGATAGAGATACACTTCGACCAAGATGGGGGTCGATAGGAAGGCTCCGTGTTGATCGACACGCCACACGTCGACCGACATGGAGTTCCAGCAGCCATAAAAGTCAATGTCGAGAGTTCGAAAACCCTCCGAAGGATAAAAAGTTGATGTCTCAGATCAACTGTCAGATATTGTTCCTCTTCTTGTCTGATTTTCAAACTTTTTCTACTCTCTAAGTTTGAAATAAGTTTGGGGGATGTGGACAAGAATCAGAACGTCTCTATCCTTTTATTTATTATGCTTTCAGTTGTTTATGTTTCTGTTATTTAAATTTATGCCTAGGAAAAAAATATGGATATAGTGTAAGGAAAATCGTTAGGTTTTGATCAATCTGAACTGAGTGTGAGTTGAAATCGATTGATGATGAGTTTGAAAGAAATTAATTGTGGTTAATTGCCTATTAATGTAGAATACCGCATGATAGGATTGAATTGAAACTTACTCTTGCGTGATGTATGAGTAGATTTGAAGTTGAATGTGGAAGAAAAAATTGAACCCAATTGAGGTTTTGAGCATTAAAAATTTGTTTGATGTGAGAAATGCATGTTATGTTTTCTCTAGAACTTGCTTTGTTTCTGTTTCAAAACTGCATAGTGTACACAAGGCTAGAAAATGATTTTAGGTCATCTTTGTTAGCCCAATATCCTAAACAAAATAGCCACTTTCTGTACAATTTTCTTTCCTTGTCTATGAGCTTAAGAAAAGTATTGGTTGCACTCGAGTTTTGAGTTGTGGAGAATATGGGGTAGATTAATTTATGTTGTTCATGATTGGCCTTTGAGTCCTTGATTTTCTTTTCTTGTCCATAAGTTAAGAAAAGTCTTGATTCCTTCTTGTCTATTTCCAGAGATATAAGGTGTATGCCAGCCCCATCCCCCTATAATTACTAGAGCCATTCACAAATAGGCTCCATAATTCTTAAGACTCGATTGTAGGGGCAAGTTTGATTTCTGCCTAAAGTTGAAACTTCGGAGTGTATTCGGCGATGAAGTCCACTAAGAACTGGGATTTGATGGTCGTTCGAGAATCAAACTATAGCCCGAAGCTCCCTTGTTCCATGATCTATTTCTTCATGCATCCTGATAGATCCAGTTGAGATAAGATGTTGCAGATGAGAAAACTTGAGATGACTAAAATTTCGTGCGAGTCAAAATATGGCTATAATTTCCCAGATACCATGACTAGTGTCAGAACCAACATTTCCTATGTCGAGTATCTTGTTTCTGTATTGAGTAGAGTTTGACTTACATAATATATCGGGTACTGCGATCTATTCACCTCTTGAACAAGTACCTCGCTTATGTCATGATTGGATACAACCAACTACAATTGGAGTACTTCACCATGTCGAGGTCTCAACATAATCGGTGGTGACAAAACATATCTTTAAGTAATTAAAATTTTTCTTCACACTCTTTGGTCCATTCAAACTGCTTGGCTTTTTTAAGGAGTGCAAAGAATTGACTGGTTCAATCAAAATATCGAGCCACAAATTGACTCAATACAACCTATTTTCCAATCATGTTTTGGACATCCTTAACAGAGATTTGTACCAGATAGGCTTCTATACTCTTCAACTCACTACATACCTGAGGAATTTGCTCGAAGTTACTCTAAATAAACATTTAGCTGGATTTACCTTCATGTTAAATTTAGCTAAGATATTGAATGCTTCAGATATGTTTGTGAGATGTTCCTCAATTTCGGATGATTTTACTAACATATCATTGATATACACTTCCATAGTTCGACCGAACTATGGTTCGAACATTTGGTTCATCAATCGTTGGTAGGTGGATCCAACATTCTTTAACTCTAATGGCATACTTTGTACCAATAGATCACTTGGTATGTCATGAACGTTGTTTTCTCCTGGTCTCGAGGATACATTTAAATCTGATTATAATCGAAAAAGTATCCACGAATGACATTGCTTTGTGCCTTGTTGTTGCATCAACAATTCGATCAATGTGAGATAATGGGAATGGATCCTTGGGGCAAGCTTTGATAAGATCTGTATAATCCACACATACTTGGTTTTTGCCATTTTTCTTTTTAACTATGATCATGCTTGCGAGCCACTCGAAATATTTAAATTCACATATAAACCGAACTTTTAATAATTTATGTACTTCTGCTATGGTCATATTCCTTTCTGGGGCGAACTACCTCATTCTGTGACGTATGGGTTTAAATATCGGGTCGACTTTGAATCAATGGGATATAATAGTTGGGTCAATTCCTGACATATCCGCGTGTTCGAATGTGAAATTCACACATTTTTCTTTAAGGAAGGTGAGTAATCTTTCCAGAAACAAGGGGATAAGTTCTTCATGATGAACGTGGTTTTTGTGGGATCCTTCGCATTTATGCAAATTTCTTCTGCTTCTTTGACTCTTTCAATGACTCCTATGGTTCGAAAGGTCACCGCGTACCAGTTCTTCGCGGCGTGTTGTTCTTCTTTGATAGTTCAGATCCCCTAAAGACTGGGAAACTTGATTACTTGGTGAAATGATGATGGAACGGCCTGCAATTCATGGATCCAAGGTCGACCAATGATTACATCGTAAGACGAGTCCGAGTTAACTATTTGGAACCACAATATGGAACTCACTCCTTTAGGGTATACTGGGAGGATTCTCCGATTGTCACAAGTCATTCCCTGCTGAACCCAACCAACTGGGTGTTGATTGGCCTTATATCTTCCTCAGATATTATCATTCCTTGTAGTGCTCGAAGGAATATTAGGTTCGAAGATGCCCGATTGTCGATAAGTATTCTCTTAACTTAACAGTTAGCAATTAGTAGTTCAATTACCATCGTACGGATGACGTACTTCTTTGGAATCTTATGGTCCAAAAGTAATATCTTCGGAAGAGATTGGTATTGAACAAATCGATTCTATATTTCTTATATCCCGACAATATCATTTGTAGGTATTTTGAGATGATTCGGTGATCGAGGGACCTTCGTATATAACGTGTATTGTCTTCTCAACATGAGATTCCTTGGGTAAAAGAGCTTGATTTGCTCCTGTTGCATGAAAGTTATCTTGGGAAACCTCCTTGTCCTTTCCTTTATTTCTTCTCCACGTATTTTCTTTTCGAAGGTTATTTTGAAGATGTCGGAGATGGCTGAGGTCGAGTAGTTTCTGGATTTTGCGGAGGAAATCCCTATATTCTATAGTCTTATGGTCATATCCTTGATTAAATGCACAATACTCCTTACACACAATAATATTCTAAAACTCGTTGAATCGTATTGCTTAGTACTCGACTTGCTATCCCAATATCATCATTTCTTGAATTGTAATGATGGGATTTACTTTAAGATTTTAGGATGGTAGTCCTGAATTGGAGACTTGTTGTACTCCATTTGGCTTCCACTAGACTCGAGTCGTATATGGCTGGAATGACTCGATTTAGTCTCAATCCTCTTTTCAGCTCGAATTGGAGCTTTTGCCTTTTTCCGAAGTTCTCTTCCTCAACTTCTTGTGTTATTTGAACTTCTGCCCTTGCTAGAACTTCGGCATACGAGGCACAAGGATACTTAACAAGTTTCTAAAATAAGCTTGAATATCTTTGAAGTTCCTTTTTGAAAGCGGATATCGTAGCTTCTTATGAACAAATGGGAATAGTGACCTTTACTTCATCGTATCGCCTTATATAGTGCTGGAGCGATTCATTTTCCCTTTGTATGACCATATAAAGGTCGTCTGATCTTTTCGAAACTCTTTAGCTACTAGAGAATTGCTGGATGAAGGCTTGGTGCAGTTCGACAAATGAAAAAATGCTTCCTGTTTGAAGATGCATGAACCATTACATTGCTGGTCCCATAGAGCATGCTCCGAAGCTCTTACGCATATATGCTTCTCGAATTATTTCTAGTTTCGAAGTTGTTCACATTTTGAATTTATATGAGGTTGTAAATTTGTCTAGATCGGTTGCCCCGTCATATGCTTTCATTGGCGGGATTGCGAATCAAGTGGGGATCCGCACTACCGCGATCCTTTGAGAGAAGGGGGAACCAACGTAGCTCCCGGTAGGTACAACTGGTGGTAGGAGAGGCACTCCTAGAAACATGGTTAGGAGACTTGCCATCTTTTTATCGAGTTTCCAGTGGTCGAACTCATTCTTCATCGGGGTTCCTTGGCTGTCTATTAGGGATTTAGGGGTGTGTTTGGAGTGTGATTGGATGAATGCCGCGAGGTTTTCTGTTGAGAGGAATCCCAATGGCCAGAATTTTCATCATCATTTGTCTCGTGCTAATTATCCCAGTTTTGAAGTAGGGTTAATTGATCTCTGATATGTGTGTGAAATGTATGCATTTTGTGTGGATAAATGAAGCATTTTAGGGTTAGATAACATGCATTTCACCCACATATCATAGGTTTTTGCTAGATTTTGTGTTTCTTTTGTTATAATTGTATTTCAAGTGTTGTAGGATTAAAAAGGTTAAGTTTTGCCAAGTTTTCGTGCATTTCTACCGAAATGAGGATGTGGGAGATGTAAATTTTGCCCCAAATGAGGATTGGAAGGCCAAAAGCAGGATAGAGGTAAATTTCGGCCGAAATGATCACAGGGAGGAGTTTTCAAGTCAAACAGAGCTGAATTTCAGCTGTACTGGAGAGCATTTCGGTCAAAATGGATCGAAAATTCTCAAAACAAAGTAGAGGCTCATTTTAGGCAAAATAGATTGCATTTTGGGCAAAATCCCGGTGCAACAAACTTAATATAAAAGGGGGAAATTAGATTTTAAGAGGACTTTTGGCAGTTTCTTGAGATAACCACCACATAACTTCCCCAAAACTCATCAAGGTCGAGATTTATTGCAAGATCTACTCAATTTGGAGGAGGAATCAAGTCAAGAGAGGAGATCAAACATTGGAGAGATCAACTTCATTTCCACATACTTTGTAATGGATATTTGTGTTTTTGTTGTTCAATTGTTGGCAATCCAAGGTATAGAGGGGTGAATTCATTTAGGATTTGGGTATGAAAAATTGTAATGAACTTTGATTGATGAATTGAATGTTTCTCTTACTTCTCGGTTGAGTTTGTTTTGGTCTCGAGCTCATTTCTATCGAACTTTGTGAGTTGCATGCCAATTGTTTGATAATTAGTTGGTTAGATTGTGGCCAATACTCAGGTCTAATTAATGTGAATAGATCAAAACATAGGTGTTAAAGTTCACTCTAACGAGAAAAATAAGGCACTTAGGTCGATAATCCACGAGCTTTTGGGAGTTACCTAGTGATAGGACGATGAAGATTTAAAATATCCTAGGTAATCTACGGTTAATCATCCGGTAGTAAAGGGGATAAGCTTGTGTTGGGTGGATCGATCAGCTCAACTAGGTATTAAATATGTTTGAGAAGGTTTGGTAGTCAATGAAGTTCCTTGCAAGTTTCATACCTAAGTCATAGGTTTCTCATATTGGTAATTTCTTCAAGTTTTCTCTTGCTTATTTCAATTCCCTTGCTTTTGGAGATTGATTTGTGCTTGGTTATTGTTGTTGATTGTGAATCGATTTCATGATGATGCATTGGATGTGTTGTTAGTTTAGTTAGTTTTAATGCATTGCCTAGATAGTAAATCATTCAACTTTTGATCATAATCAGATATTGAGCGTTGAAGTAATAACAAGTACTTGAGTGGTTGGCAAAGTGAGTTCACGAATTCGATAAATTTTATTCTTGTGAGGTGTTTGTTTGTGTGAAAATAAATTCCACATCAATCTCGTAGCTAGTTTGCATCGAGAGTCATCCTACAATTTGCTTCTTGTTGGGCTTCCATTTCGTCATTCATTCATTTCATGTCTGCTTCGAAACAAGCTTTGAGTTAAGTCGAGCTGGTTTCGAGATTGCTAATTTTAGTTGTCCATTTCGTTCTTTCTTATTTTTCCTGCATACAATGCCAATTATTGATTGCAGATTTCTATATGATTTTAATGTAAAGAAAGAATACTTGAAAGAATGCGTTATTGCTTTGATTTAACAATAAGTGCTTTTTATTCTTGGATTTAGTGTCTTAAATGATCATAAATGACATGTATTTTAGGCATTTGATCAAGCTAAATGACTATTGACAAACAATTACAATTTTTGAGCTAATTATACCGATTCAAAAGGTCATGACTCTTAAGTTGAAACACCGGTTTGAAACAGCCGCATCCTTTGAGATAGTTTTTTTCATTTAGATGCATGTTATTAGTGCATAGTTCTTTGAGTTTTCCTTGAACTAATATGGTGCGATCATAACATCATAGGATGGTCTGATGATACTGCTAGAGTAACTCGGTTTATGCTTGATAATTACTTTAGAAGTCCCTTAATCGAATGTGGACTTTCCAAGCTGGATCGGTTTATTGGACTTGGAATCACTCTATTTGATTTTGTTTATATATAAACTGGTCTAGAATGAGTCCAATCATTTTGGGCACAATATATGTTGTTTATATATTTAGTTATCTCATTTTTTTTGAAACTGAAAAAAAAAATATTGTGTAGTGTTTTTTAGTGAATTATTAAAAACCCTACAACATTGTGACAACTATATTGTGTATAAAAGGTGGCTCATAATTAATGCATTATATTTTAGAAAATGGTTGATAATTAAAATATATAAATGTAAAAATAGACATTAAATTCATTTTCCAATTTTAATAAAATAAATATGTATTAACACGTACTCACGATGATTAAGTCAACATTTATGCTTTTGAACGTGGAAAAGGAAAAAAAGAAGTCTACCTCAAATCCTCGTCAAATTTTAAATTGACAGATCCACTATTTTTATATCTGCCATGCTAATGACAAGATTATATAAATCATGATTATTATTATTATTAAAATCTCAATTATTTATTATTAATTTGTTTTGTTACGAGTTTTATTTTTGATTATTTTATATTTTAATAGTAATTTAAATTATAATTATTGATTTTACAAATTGTAATTATTAATTATTGTTGATTAAATTGTACTTTTATTAATTTGGTCATTATTTAGGAAAAACTGTAATGAGATTTTTTTCACTAATCTTGATCAGGATTTCAAATCGATTGTTGTAACTTCAACTACAAATAAATTTGAATTCTAACAATTACTACGTCAACTACAAATAAATTTGAATTCTAAAAATTACTACTGATAGTAAAAAAAGAGTTTGCATAAAGATTGAATTATTAGAAAATGATGTTACTGGTGCGGAACATTGGAGAAATTAATTAATACTAGTTATTATATAAAGATTGAATTATTAGAAAATGATGTTACTGTGCCCTACATTGAGTATTATGTAGTAACGAAGTATAGAATACAATTAATATATACAAATATTGATTTTTTTCTATTATTTATATTTGAATTATTTTTATATTATTTATATTTGGTTGTTTAAAGTTTAATTCTTTATATCAGCCCACGACCTTGAAATAGTGCATCCGCCACTAATTCAATGGGAGAAAGACAAGGATGGCAACTTTCGACAATAAGGATACAATACAAGTTACAAAATGGGAAGGATTTGCATCTATCTACAAACACAAGGAAAATAAATATATCTCCTACATTTTCATCACTGC
The DNA here is from genome assembly GCA_026898455.1 of Plectranthus barbatus. Taxonomy (NCBI): domain Eukaryota; kingdom Viridiplantae; phylum Streptophyta; class Magnoliopsida; order Lamiales; family Lamiaceae; genus Plectranthus; species Plectranthus barbatus. The sequence goes on along the minus strand of JAPKLW010001323.1, from coordinate 135,570 downwards.
ATTGATCTACACACCTTTGAGCTGTTGTATATCTTGACTGCTCTGAGAATTCCCATACAACTATTCTGTACAAGTACGGAAATTTCCAACTTTGGTTCAGTTTCCGCCATCCTCAAAATTTGAATGTTCAGCTATTTGCACCTGACTATCTTTGATATTCTCCTGTACAGCCTAACATCATGAATCATATTTAAGCAAGCACCAAAAATTTATAATTTAAAACCAATTTAACAAAAATGCTGCTTTCTCTCACCTGTAAAAGCTCAGTCATTCTTCCTGCTCCGTAATTGAAGAAAGGTTTTGCCACAGATGCACTTTGGATGGACTCAGTAGAGAAGGGTTCATTAGTCTTTCCAGTGTCCGGCTTCGAGACAGTACCTGAATCTTCTTCTGGTGAAGATTTGGCTGCTTCCTTGCCACTATCGGTTTGAGTATATGATGTATCTAAAGAGCCTGTGTTCTCATTCTCAGTTGATTCAGCTGGAGCTACCTTTCCTCCTTGTCGGGCCTCAGAAGTGACTTTGTTAAATTGTTGTTTATTGTCATTCTGCTCATTCCCTTGGTGCTTGTTGTGGGGGTGTGAGCCTAGAAATAACTGACTAACAGGAATAGATCTGTCCGGAGGTAACATGGATAATGGTTCGACCATATGCACATCTTTGTCTCCAAAAGACAACACACGAGGGGGCTGGGATGCATCTGAAGGTATTTGCAAGCCATTATGAATATTAACAGGTTGAAGCTGAACAGGAACCACGGTGCCTCTCACACCCACTGGGGGAACAGAGGGAGCTGCTTGCGCGGTTCCAAATTTGCGTTTTGAAGGCACCAAAACTCCAGTTCGGGTAGCAAGTTTCTGGTGACGGGACCAGCCTTTATTTTCAGTAGGGGACTGTACATCATTTCTTCTGATCATTTGAAGATGAGGGGCAACATCATTTTCAGCTGTGACAGGAGCATAATGTCCAGGCTTAAAAACAACACCCCTCAACTTTATGGTGGAGTTGCCAATTCTAACAGTGAGCAAATAACCAGCATCAAATGTGGCCTCAATAACACCACTGACTGCCTGGCCCACCAGACTGTTGACTCCCTCTGGTCTGTCAGCTCTCTGGGGAGGGTAATCTTTACCTCCTTCAAAATAAGGTGGTACATGAGCAGCTCGTGCATGCTTTAGGCTTGGATCTTTGCGGGGCCGACCACGCCTACGCTTTATGGGATGAATAGAAAGGCCACTTGAGCCCTCCCCCTGATTGTTTTGATTCATCATAATAAATACAGCGACGTCTATTTCACCTGGCAGCCAAGTTGTATATCGCCCTTAGCTCCTGCCAAGAACAACAGAAATACTTAACAAATATACAACTTGGTTCAATTTTCTTACATAACACTTCCTTTATGGAGGGTAACAGAAGGTAGATGACACAATTTAAACAGAGCAACTGGGTTTAGTCTACGATTGTTGGGCAACACTATTACAGCAGAATTTAACTGATTTTTGGGCTACAACAGCACTGCGAGGCTTAGGCCTACCAACAATAATACTGAGTTCCTAGTTCATTAACTCAAAAAAAAAAAAAAAAAAAAAAATCATAAAGAACAAAAACAAGTTCCTAGTTTCTACTGATAGCAAAGTAACAAACAGAATCATAAATTCAAATAATTGAAACTAATAAATCTGATTACTGCAAAGTTTATTCTATATTGTATTGTACAAGATTAATGCTCATTGCCCCTGGTCACTAGGTAGAATCAAGTAGCGGTTGTTATATCCCTGTCGAAGCTAAGAAAAACGGATTAGGCAGCGCGCGTATTTATTAGCTTCAAAGCATGCGAATTGGGAAAAACACTTGATTTTATATGCCCAATTAATGGTATTTCACAATTTCTATACCCAACTAAGATTGCTCGTCTCGTTTTGCATGATGAAAAGATTGTAGCATTAGCAGAGATTCTCTAGAAGTCAGACCTTCGAATAGGCTTATTTTTAAAAGAAGATTATTGAAATGTATTCCTAGAGAAAAGACACTAACTATCATCGAGCTACTGCCGCGTACAGTCCAAACTTGCTGTTTCGAAAAAAGAAAAATGCAAATTCGAAACTCACCAGGAGATTGAGCTGCTTTTGTCTGCCGTGCTTGTCTTTGGTCGCGAAGTGAAGAGAGGAGAGGTCCGAGAGGATGGAGATGGAGCTACCTGCGCCTCGTCCGTGTTTGTGTGTGAGAGAGAGAGAATTAGGGCTTGTGATTAGAATTTAGAAATTAGAGACCTTAGTGGTGTTCATCATTTATGATTTATTTTAAAAAATATGAAAATTATTAAATACTCACGGGTCCTAATTTATTAAATCTATGGCAAAAACTTGCGTTAGGCAGGCCTAAATGGTTTAGGCGGGTTTTATCCTACCCAAATGGGTTGACCCATCCTAAATAGGGTTTATTAATTTCAATTAGGGTATATTATATGGGTTTGGGCTTGGGTTAATCGATAAAACCTGCCTAAATCGTTTAGGTCTGCCTAACTCAAGACCTTCCGTAAATCTATATATATATATTAAAAGAGAGTAGTCTAAAATAATCACTCTGCAAAAGTTATTCTATATTATTTTAATAATTACTTTTTATTATATCACATATATATAAACTAAATATCAATAAAATATAACAAAATTATATTTTCTATTTTTTAAAAATATAATCTAACCAATTTATTATATTATTATTTTATAATTAATACATGTATAATATCTTAAAAAAATAATTTTAAATTAAATTTTATTGACTTTGTATTTAATATATTTATTTTTAATTTAATTTAATTTATTATTTTTCTATTATAACTAATAAAAATATAACAAAATTATATTTATAATTTTCTTCTTTAAAATGTTACATCTCACCAAACTAATATTTAATATTTTTTAAATTTACATGAATAATATCGTTTAAGTAAACATTTTTAAAACAAACATCATATATTTGTATTTTTATACTTATTTTAATTTTATTTGACGAATAATATTAAAAATAATTGTACAATAATATATTAAATATAATATTTATAAACATTGTTGCAAAAATTCCCGGACCACCTAGACCCCGTTTAGGCGCTAGGTTGTCCCTAACCGAACTGATTACCCTCGAATCTTTGTGTCTAATCGGTTTGGCGAGTAATCGCCATCAAGGGCACTGCCTAGACCGTCTAATATAGGTGGCCGACTAAGCTTGCTACGCACCAACTTAGGTGGCCGACTAAGCGGGCTACGTACCACCTAATTGGTTCAGACGACCTATTTTTTATATTTTTAAAAATAATTAAAATTTGAATAATCTTAATTTTTATTTATTGAAAAATATATATTATAAATTTCAGATATAAAATATTAGCTTACTGATTAACTACCGCCTAGAAAATGCATAGGCCAGCCTAGGTGCAAGGTAGTAGGCACCACTTGAACGTTCGATTAGCGTCTAGCGATATTTACAACTATGTTTATGAATATAAATTAGATGTATTTAAAAATAAAGGGGAAATAGGGAAATATATCCCAATCTTTGATAGATTAGGAGATTTTCTCCCACTCTTTTGCTGTTAGGGAATTATATGAATATCCCACACTTTGATTCTGTTAGGGAATTTTGTTCCATGTCGCTGACTAAGCCGTTTAGTGTCACGTGACATTGATGTGGCACTGACTCACTGCTATATATTTGCCACGTGGCATTTTTAAATTTTAAAATATTAATTAATTAAAATTTTAAATTATATTTTTTAATTTTTTAATACTTTTTAATTTTATAATTAACGTGTTTTTAATTTATATATTTATTTTTTAAATATTTTTTAGCTGATGTTTTTTAATAATATTTTATAATATATATATATATATATATATATATATATATATATATGCGTATATAAAAAATAATTATTTTTCGTAAAATTAAAATATTATTTAAAAAGATAAACATATATAAATATAAACACATTAAATATTACATTATAATATATTAAAAAATAAAATAAAATAATCATTCAATGCCTAGAACTAATTTTATTTAGTTTATCACCAATAATTTTCTCTACGGCCAACACTTGCTTAAAAACAATTTATTAGTTTTGTAAATATTTTCATTGATAACAATTTTTCAGTTTTTTAATGAGAATAATGATTTTTAATAAATTATAATTAAATAATTAATGCATATTTTTTATTTTTAAATAATATTTTTATGAAATCATTATAAAATATTAATTATTATTAAAATATTATAAGAAATATGAAAAAATATATATTAATTATGAAATTAATTTTTTAAAAATAAATTAATATTTTAAAAAAGAAAAATGCCACGTGGCAAATATGTAGCAGTGAGTTAGCACCACATCAATGCCACGTAGCACTTAACGGCTTAGTCAGCAACATGGGACAAAATTTCCTAACATAATTAAAGTGTGGGATATAATTCCCTAACAGTAAAAGAGTGGGATAAAATTTCCTAATATGTTAAAGATTGAAATATATTTCCCTATTTCCCCAAAAATAATTACTAAAAATGATAAATATGTAACTTTTAAATTATATTTTAATATTATAAAATTAAATATTAAAAATTTAATTCGCGCATCGCGCGGGTGTAAATCTAGTATTAGTCTTATTACTTAAAATAATACATTTTTTCACACTCACAATCTTAATTAATTTACTTAAAACATCACAGCACAAAAAGCATAAACTCAAAAGGTATGATTTAAGGAAAACGTTTAATTACAATTTTTAAGACAATTATAATGTATTTTTCACATTTTTGAGTTTAACAATAAAATTTAAATCTTTATAATTATAATACACATATAATTGCTCATGAAAAATTATTCATGTAAAGTAAATATAAACAAACGGTCGCAAGTTTTTAAATTTCAAGTGAATGATTTTTAATTAATATCTTATAAATGCAAAAAGAAAATAAGACTTATGTTGTTAATCTGAAAGTTTTATAGTGTTTATAATTGCAAATTGTTAAATAATTGTGTCAAATTTTGCATTTGAACATTAAAAAATGAGAAAGGGTATTTATGGTGTTTAGGAAAAGAATGATTATATTACTAGGGATGTTGATTGAGCCGAAATCGATGAGTTAAAATGCGGGTTATAGTAAAAAATTTCAACTCGATATTATTTTTAATCGAATGGAGTTAACAAGACGGGTTACGGGTAGGGGTGTAATCAAACCGAGTCGAGTCGAGTAGTGTCGTGCTCAAGTTTGACTCGTTTAGTTTCGAGTCGAACTTCGAGCTTTTTTAACGAATACTTTGATGTTCACGAACTTTATTGAGCTTTAATCGAGCCTAAGCGAACTTTCTAAATTTAGAATATATTTTAAATTTTCATTATTATTTTGAAGAAAAAAATTATTTATTCAAAAATTAATATCATATTCATGTTCAAATTCTTAAATCTTTCATTATTAGAAAGATTTATCATTATTGTTACTCTTAAATCATGAAAATATTAATTTTATAAAAGTAATTATTTTATATTTCTTACTAATTTTAGCTAACGAGCCTGCTTACGAGCTCACGAGTCGAATATTATGATGCTCAAGTTTGGTTTGTTTAATAAACGAGCTTTAAAAAACTTACTCGAACGAACTTTTATCGAATCGAGATCCGAATAGCTCACGAACAGTTTGGTTCATTTACACCCCTAGTTACGAGTCAGCCTGTAGGTTTAGCACTATTTGTACTATATTTTATTATTCATTATTTTTAGTATTTTAATTTCCTACTACAATCATTAATTATACACAAAATTCTCTAAACCAAATTTTCCATCACCCCAAATCGATAAATTCCTTTTTTTTATAGAGTCTGCTCGTCATGCCCTAACTAGCATACCTTCTCATTTATTCCTCTTCCAGCACTTTTAGCCTTTCACTAAGATTTTCGCCCAAGTGAAAACTATGTTTAATTTTATCATCCCCATTTTGTCATTTTATCTCTTGAATAATGCACTTCTATTGGTTAATTGATGTAGAAGGATCGATGACATTTTTTTAAATCAAAATTGGACAACTTTTTATTCACTTATCACAATTTTTTATATAATATTATTGTTTTGATGTTCATTATATATGTTTATTCATTTGTTTTATTTTTTATTTTAGTAGTTGTTAAAGTATTTTAAGAAAATATGATTAAAAAAATAAACTGGTAAATTTTGCCTGTCCGATGGCCGTTGTTAGGAAATATTCTTACCTACTTGATTTTTTGATGTGTCAAAAGATTGTATAGATACAACCAATTTAAAGTGTCTCCGGAATAGCTTTAGTTTGTGCTAAACTTATAAAGTCATGTTTAAGATTATCTTTGATTTGTAACAAGTTTGTTTAAGACGATCTGAGTTCGGGATCTAATCCACCAGTTCAAGATACACAAGGAGTGAAAAGAAAAAGGGTAACAGTTTGAAAGCTGATGCTCAGAAGAACTGACTGTCGTCACAAGTTCACAAGCTCAGGTTAAATCTCACAGCACCAATCCGCGCATAGAGACAAGATAACAAGTTCAGAGGAATATTCAGACTTCGAAGATGGAGATTACATAGAGTTTGGATACGTTGGTGTTCAACCAGTTCTCAGTTCCTCTGACTAACGAAAAGTTGTTCTGACACAAAGTTGCCGAGTCAACCTTCCGTGTTAGAAAAGGACGGAGCAGGTGCAGAAGCTCTGAAAAAGCACCAAGTCCTTTGCAGGAGAGAGACATCAAATTGGACACCTTCCAAAATGTCTCTAAACGACTATAATTTGAAATCGCTCCTACTTCATCTATAGATAGACGTAGTATCAAGAAAAGGGGGGGGGGGTGTTACAAATTCAGTTGCAAGAGAGTCAAATTCAAATCACAATAACCGAATCAACCGAAACCATCAACAGAAACTCTTATGAAATCGTTGTTACTTTGAGAAATCTTAAACTCAAGTTTTCTATTTTTTCAGGTTTTTCATAAGCTCATCGTGTGCCATCTTTGGACACGAAACTCATAGCCTCATAACTCGAGTTATCTCTTGGTGTTCTTACTCTCCAAGTAAGAACAAAGTAATTTATGCTCATTTCCAAGCAGAAACTATCACGGGTGTCTAGCTGCAAGTTCGACAGTTCAGGGAAGAACTCTAAAGCTATCACCATCTAGAGGAGGAGGTTGCGTAGTGTGCCCACACTCCATGTCTGCGAAGACGGAAGGAAACGAATGCCTGAGCGAGTGAGCTAGTGGACTGGTAGACATTGACACCTACCAGCTAGCTATAGATCGTGAGCTCTTTGTATTCCCGTAAAGCTTAGTGATTTCCAGACTTCGGTCTGAAAAGAGGACTTAGGACTTTGGGCTCCGAACCTCTATAAATCTTTTTGCACTTTACTGCTTTATTTATTTTCTGCAAGGTTTTAAAACTCAACACATTCTATGTGTTGAAGTATATTTGAAACTGCAATCTCAAAAATCACTAAACAATAAGTTTTAAAAAATTCAAACTGATGAACAATAATTAGTTTGAGACACATTTTAGAATTTTTTTTAGCCCAATTCAGTTCGAATCGAATAACCTGCAACCTAATAGAATTAACACGAAACCCGATGGACCAGCCCGATTGAAATTTCTAGTATTTAGGAGTTTCTACCCCATTTAGAACGGCATTTGGTATTTTTTAAACAAAAATTTTAATTGATATTTTTTATCCACTAAAAGTTATTTTTATATGTAAAAAAGAAATAGGTTTCAAAGTATTATAATTGTAATATTAATAAAAACTATGTTAGAATTTGCAATAGAAAAAAAATGAGAAAGTGTCCCAATTCACTGATTTAGAAGGGCATTTTGGGCCAGCAAGAAAGAATCTTGTGGGCTGAAACCTACTCCGAAAGCACATACATTTTCTTTAATATTCCTGCTACCAAATATGTTAGATATATATAGTCTATTTTAATAATTTTAACTAGAATTTCACCCTTTATTCATTAAATTTTGAATCACTTTTATCTGATTACGAATTATTCGATTCGAAGCAGTTCATGTTGAAGATTTCTTACCCTAATCATTACCTTCTAACAGGCCTTATGTCATTACATGTTTTCTTTATTTTTAAAAACGGACAAAATATACAATTATTTTTTTTTATTATTAACATCCCTACTATTAACAAATGACTATACAATATTATACATGGCATGCGTGGAAATACATAAATAGATAATAAGTGTCCTAGATATATATTTTTCAAAATAAATATCACTTAATTCAAATGAGACAATGTGATATAACTTCTAAGTGTTTAATTTATGTTTTACGATTTGTGTGAAATGTTGAATGATTTATACTAGTTTGTTCATTTATACATACAAACCGATATAAATCACAACATACATACGATACTATACATTATACTCGTTTCCTTCAACACTATGTCGAATTGAATGAGGTTAGGGATGAATCGAAAAATGCATCTTTAATGATTTATCTCTTATTCTTCATGAAAAGGTGTTAGAAGTATTCATACTTATTATTGTGTTTTATATGTCAAACATTGTATAGAAATCATCAGTTTAAGTTGTCTCCAGATTAGCTCAAGTTTGCGCAAAATATGTAATGTCCTGTATAAAATGTCAATTGAGTTGTAATAAAGCCAATCAAGACAAACTGGATATCCTCCATTTTGGTCTCGCAGAGTGATAGAAGAAACTGGTTATATTCCTTGTGCCAATTTGGATGTACATGAAATAAATCACCAGACCAGTTCTACTCAAGTCTATCATCATCGAGTTAAGAGACAAGAAGAACAAGTTAGAAGGAATCTCATTAAAACAAGAATTTAAGAATGAAGATTACTTAAAGTCTGCAGATCTTGGTGTAGGACCAATTCAAATCCTCAGACTGACTAAGAAGAGCCATTATGACACACAGTACGCAGTCAACATCCTGTGTCAGAAAAGCAGGAGCATGCGCAAACTTCTGCAACCCACACAAGAACGACCATTTAATTGAACTCTAGCTATACAACTTGTCCTCTGCAGAAGAGAGACGCTGATTGGACATCTTCCAAAAAGCCTCTCAACGCTACATTTTTTAAAACAAATAACAATTACGATTTCCACTTATCAAAATCAATGCCATCAAATCTCAGTGAGAATCATTACCAAACGAACAACTGTGAAACTTTTCACGTTCGAGGCTTATTATAAGCTAACTGTGTACCATCTTGGGCACGAGACTTGTTGTTGGTGTCCTTACTCTCCAAGTAAGAACACATTTGTCACAACTTTTCTCCAAGTTGTGATTCCTATGACCGTCTAGCCAAAAGGATCATTGGTTCCATGAAGTACCTTAAAATTCCCAAAATTTCGGAGACGAAGACTTCGTGGTGTGTCCACATTTTGGATATGAGAGGCGGATGAAAAACGACCTAGGCGAGTGAGCAAGTGAACTGGTGGATGCAGACATTCATTAGCTTGTGATGGATCGTGAGAACCTTTGTATTACAAAACCTAGTGTATTCCGGATTCAATGTCTGAAGAGAGGACGTAGGGCTCTTGTGTCTGGACCTCTATAAATTCTTATGTTCTTACTGCTTTATTTATTTTTGCAAGGATTTAAAACCCAACACTATCTACGTGTTGAAGTATATTTGAAACCCGTACTAATCTCAATCTTGATAACACTTTTTTAGAGACACAAACCTATGAGTAACAACTAGTTTGCGAAGTGCTAGGTTTTGTGTTAAAATTTTCCGATGCGTGTTCAATCACTCAGATCTTGGGACCAACAAGTGGTATCAGAGCAGTTGGTCTTCACAGATTAGCTGCTTTGAGTCATTTACGATCAAATCCATATCTCCTTGCATTTTTTGTGTTTTAGCGAGCAGGTTTATACTTACATGATGAACAACGCAAAGCTTCCACCGTATTCGGCGGAAAAGTTCACAATATGGAAGAAAAGGTCTACTATAGTACTCAAAAGTATTAATCCAAAAATGGTTGAAGTAATTGAGCGGAGACCCATAAAAATCCTTAAAGCCAACAATCGTCTAGGCGGATATGGCGGACCAGACATGGTTGAGAAGCCGTATGATGAGTGGACATTAGAGGACAAAAGGCGTGCTCAGTTGGATTTCGCAGCTCACAAGCTACTCCTGTTAGCACTTCTAGAGACGTTGGTGGAAGAAGTGATGTAGTTCAACAATGCAAAGGAACTCTAGGATTACCTGGCAACCTATGCCAAGAGACCGAGCATATAAAGTGGAATAAGCTTAAAGTTTGTATTGATAAATGTGAATCTTTTCAGATGCTTCCCGATGAAAGCATTAAAACTATGAAGGCCAGATTCAACACAATCTCGAGCGAGCTTAAGTCGTTGGACAAAGTATACTCAAATGAGGATTATAATGCCCAAATTATGTCCTAAATGCCGAAGGAGGACTGGTTTGTCAAGACGACCAGCTTGAAGGAGAAAGATTTGTCAAAAATCTCTACAAATGAGTCAGTCGCTCAACTCCAGGCACACGAATGGGACATACAAATGGTAAAAAACAAAGTTGTTGTGTCACCGGCTCGCCAACCATCATGCCAAAGATGCCGCCTACTTTGTAAAAAAGGACATCAAATGGAGGCCTGCTGGTCAGTCAAGTTCGACAAATGAGGCGCCTACAACCTCAACCTCCTACAAGAAAGAATGAGAGAGCTATGTAGAAGAGTTTGAGGATCAAATGAGGAGATTTGTCAAACTCCTAGAGAAGGCAAAGGACAAGATCGAGAAGAGATTTGTCAAGAGAACACCCAGACCCTGTTTTGAGTGCAACTCTCTCGACCACCTCAAGTTCGAATGTCCACAAGTGGACATGGAGGAGAGAGAAATACTCAAGAAGATCTTCGAGTGAAGAGCATCAAGAGCCGTCACCAAGGCTTTGCTATCAAAGACGAAGATTCTTGACATACCCCACAACGATGATGGATATTTCTCATTGCACAAAGAGTCAGAGGAAGAGGCACTGCTCGTATTTATGGTAGCAATTGGAGAGGAGAATAATGATGCTGCAAAATCCGAACAAGGACTTGCCGCAACTGGTGATGATGTAACAAGCTTTCTACCAGTTTCTATGCATTCTGCATTACTCTTAGAGGACTCTAAATTGTATTGCTCCAATTCACAAGATGTTTCCCTCGATCTTCTTTCAAAAGAGTTTTCAAAACTCTATGAACTAAAAAATGCTTTAGCCGGTGAAAATTCCTTACTGAAAGCTCAACTTTTAGTTTTGACCGTTGAGATTGAAAAATCCCAGTTTGCTAGCGAGGAACTGAAAAAACTTAGACTTGAACACTCCAACCTGTTGATTGACTTTAAACATCTTAGAAAGAAGTGTGATGTTTTGAAGGAGAAAAACCTTGAGCAAGAACGATGCATAAGCTCTTTTAGAAAAAGCTCAAGAGAATTAGATGAAGTACTTTTAGCTCAAAGAGATCTAACAGATAAAAAGGGTCTAAGATTTAGTGAAAATATTTTGAGCAATCATTCATCTAGCACTTGAAAAGATAAAATTTGCTTTATTAAATGAAGTTCCAGTTATCACAGTAGTTTGAACGACAAGGGGATAGCCAAAACGGTGCCAGCTCACGCTGGGAAGGCTAAGTGTTGGTCTATCAACCACTCCAAAACTGGCTACCTAACAAAATGGGAAAATCCTGTTCAACCGAAGAAACTGGTGAAACAGTATGTTCCAACTGTAAGGAAGCAAAAAGACTGTACACACCATCACTACTTCTGAATCTAAAAGCATGCATTACTTTAAAATGAAGAGAAATGTAGCAGGAAAAAACAATAAGCATAAGCTACCTACCATAAGGGTAACCCATGTCAGGATTCCCAAAGGGTTAATCCTTAATACTAATCTTGCAGGACCCACAGTTTCTCGAGGAACTAAAGTATATTTATGCTTTTCAAGAACATGTACATGCACATCAACTTCATATGCAGAGAAACATTTGGATTCTCGATGGTGGATGCTCTGTCCACATGACTGGAGAAAGAGGTTTACTCTCAGATCTAATAATGGTCAGAGGACCACCGGTCATGTTTGGTGACAACTCTAAAGGAAGAGTTATTGAAAAGGGATGCACGAATCAAGATGGAATCATCATAAAAAATGTATCCCTAGTCAATAACCTGAAGCATAACTTAATAAGAATCAATCAACAGTGAGAGTGGTTATGTCATTTCCTTTACCGAATCAGAGTGTCAAATATGAGACAGAGCTTCAGAGAAAGCCAAGCTCCGAGGCATAAGGAGAGGAGGTCTGGCAGAGTGGTCAAGCCAATTCTTGCTTTTTTAGTCACTAGTTCAGGAGAGTCAAACTGGTTGTGGCATAAAAGGTTAAGTCATCTGAATTTCAAGACGATCACTTAGCCAAGCATGAGCTTATAAAGGGATACCCAAGGGTGTCTTTGATAAAACTATTTTAGCAGTGAGCAAATAATTTTTTACACCTTAAGGTGGTCGATCCCACGGGGACTGTACAACGAAATATCAGAGTACTAGCTATAGTCTTTAGAACATAGAAGTTTGAAGAAATTGAAAAAGGGAATTTGTTTTGAAATTTAAAGATGACAATTGCATAAAATTAAAGGTTTTGAAAAGACAATAATTAAAGATACAGATCCTAGGGCAGATATTCTAAACTTCAACATGCAAAATCATCAACTCAGGAATGGGGATAAATTAAGATTCATGTGGATTAAATTCCTCGGTCAGTCAATAAAACCCTAGATTGTTAAACTGTGACTATCTCCTCTCGGTCTCTAGAACACAAATTCAACCAATCTCAATAATTACCTAATTAATTCCTACATGTGTTTCTTCCTTTTGAGACAAAAAAACAAGTATGTTTAATTTCCACTTCCTATTATTAATCTTCTCCTCTCGGCCTTTCAATTAATAACTATAAACCTAGATCCAAATTCATCTCTTGATCATTCTTTAAATCTAGACTCAATTAATTAAGTTCAGGAAATTAAACCATGCTTTAGAGTTGATTTCATTCAAACATGCATCAGAAAAGAATATCACAAGCCCTATAACCTGCTAGGGTTTCTAGCCACAAATCATGAATGAGAATAAACCAAACATATTATTAATTGCCTAAGGAATTGAAGAGGAACCTTCAAAGTATTGTAAAAAGTCCAATGTCTACAATATTCTCCACAAAATTCCAGCTTAAATCAGAGATCAAACTAGCTAATTTCGTGCCCTAATGAGTTCATATTTATAGAGGATCAAATACATCTCAACTAGGTATTGGGCTAAAATAACAAAAATAACCAAAACATGTATTTTTTCCTTCTCGGGCTTCTATGTCGATTGACAGGGAGCCTATCGATCGACACACATATAAGTCGAAATCCATGTTCTTCTCCATGTTGATCCAACCTCTTTGGCCTCCGTCTCGAATGACACTAGAGGTGTTGATCGACATGCCTACATCTGTCATTCGTATCGATCAACATATAGGATGTTGATCGACATGCCTGCACATATCGAGCCTCCATCTTCTGCCTTGCCTCCGATTAACATCCGTCCTCTGTGTCGATAGACATGCACCACGTCGATCGACACAGAGGTAAAGCTTCGGGTTTTGGCACGTCTTCCAACTTGGTCGACTTTCCATGTGTCAATCAAAGCAGAAACTCTGTGTATCTCGGCTCTTTTCACCATTTGACCTCTTTTTAGCCCTAAATGCCTGCACTCTCCATCAAGAGTATAACATCCTGTAGAATAGACTCATGCACATAAATGACTGAAAAAATAACTAATTAATCTAAAACAATGGAGAAAAATATGAATAAGTGAGTACAAATATGAACTTATCAAACCCCCCAAACTTGAATACTTGATTGTCCTCAATCAAAGAAAATAAAGAAAAGAAATCTCAGGTAGTTGAAAGTGCAATGCCTCACAAGATTCTTCACAATCAAGGATCGTCAATTCACATCACACAAGCAATTTGAAAGAGATAGGAAATTCATCAACTTTGGAAGAGTCACAACGAAATATTTCGCTCATGCACTCAAGTGTTTGGGTTTTCATTGAAAGCACTCACAACATGTATGAAGAAATTTCTACCATAGGCTTGCAAAATTTCTAGAATCTCCATTACTAATTTGTGCACACAATTCAAGAATAAGAAAAGACTTTTGATAAGGTTGTAATGTAGGCTTTTTGTGAAGGGTAGGGAAAATTTGGCCTAGTGACTAAATAATTGAGTTAGCTATTCTCAACAAATCCAACCACTATCTAATAACATCTACCCATCTCCTAATATTTTCAACACAAACCAACGCTCTTTTTTTTCTTTTTCTTTGCTAATCCTTTTATGCTCTTAATTTTTTTTTAATTATTTGAGCTTATAAGGATACAATCATTTTTTTTTCTAAAGTCCAACCTTCTTTTGTACACTAATTTTGAAATTTCTTATCCATCCATAACAATTACCCTTATTTCACCCAAATCCTATAGACATGATACAATTCACATTTTTCATAGCACTATCTCATAGACAAAATAGAACTACGATGTTTTTCTTAACTCATAGACCAAGAAAGAAAAACTAACAGGCTCAAAGGGGCTAATCAAAAGATAAAATATCACAAGGGACAATGTTTGGGATAATTTGGCTAACAAAGATGGCCTAAGATCATGTTCTATCATTGTGCACACTATGCAGTCTCGAAACAGAACAGAAGCTAGTTCTAGAGAAATGAAAACATACATGCGAATCTCACATCAAACGAAAAAGGCTAAAAAATCTCACTCGGGTTCAAATTTTTTTCCTTTGTCAATTTCAATCCACTCAAACATCATGCAAATGTAAGTTTCAATTAGACCCTGTCATACGGTATTCTACATTCATAGGCAATCAACCACAATTGAAATCAAATCAAACTCATCCGTAATCGATTTCAACTCGAAAACAGTTCAAATGGGTTCAATTATTCAATAAGAAAATTTCCTCACACTATATCCATATTTTTTTTCTAGGCATAAATTTAAATAAACAAAACAATTCATATAAAGCAATAAACAAGAAAGCAATAAAGGACAGATAAGTTCAAATTTCTTGTCCACATCCCCCCAAACTTATTTCGAACCCGGAGAGTAAGAAAAAGTTTGAAAATCAGACAATAAAAAGAACTTGTACCAGACTGTTGATCTCAGACATCAACGTTTTTATCCATCAAAGGTATTAGCTCGTCGCGACGAAGAATTGTGGTTGTTTGCACCCTGTGTTGATCGACAGGGGGCCTATCAATCAACACAGAGCCTTCCTGTCGACTTGCCCTTCATTAAGTCGAAAGTGTACTCCGTGCGTACCTATGTGTCGATCGAAACAGAGGTAAATCCTCCCTGAATTTTTTTTGAAAATAATATAAAATAAAGGAAAAATAGAAATCTGAAAATAAAGTTAAACACACCAACAAAAATAAAAATGAAAATGAAAAAGAAAAAGAAAAACAACGGGAATTGAAAAGAAAGCATGTAAAAGTTGGGTTACCTCTCAACAAGTGCTTTAGTTAACGTCTTAGCTCGACGGTACCTTCTTTTCTCAAAACCAAGGCGAGCTAGAGCGCACTCGCGTTCCTCGAGCATCCACCATGTAGATCAAACGATCTTTAATGACAGCAGTGAGCTCGGGATGAGATGGTATAATTGACATTTTTGCCACCTCATCCCCTCGCTCCCATTTTCGAGCAGCTTGGTGCTCTTTTTCTTCTTCAGTTTCTTCCTCTTCCTCTTCAAAATCCTCAATGGATGTGATCCCAAAGCACTTGGATTGTTGTCGGCTTCTATCGAGCTTGAATGTGATCTTCTCTTCATTAGCTCGAAGCGTAATTTCCCCACTACGGCAGTCAATCAAGACGGCACTTGTATCCAGGAACTCCCTCCCCAAGATGAGGGGTGTGTTGCCATATTCCTTCATATCCAAGACCACGAAATCTGCAGGAAAGATAAGGTGACCAACAAGAATAATCACATCTTCAATGATACCTTTTGGGCGGGACACAGAGCAGTCTGCCATCTGCAGCGTGATAGTGGTCGACCTCAACTCTCCAATCTTGAGGCGCTGAAAGATGGAATAAGGCATCAGGTTGATGTTGGCACCAGTGTCGCAAAGCACCTTCTCGAACTCGATCCCCCTGATCTCGATTGGGATTGTGAAACATCCTGGGTCACTCCTTTTGATTGAGATATTCTTTTGGAGGAGAAGGTTGCATTGCTCATGAAGCTTTACTGTCGAGTTCTCCACAAATTGTTTCTTCTCGCTCATCAGCTTGCGGAGATATTTCATGTAACCTAAAATTTCACGCAAAGCTTCAATTAGTGGCAAATTAATACTCACCTTCTTCAAGTTCTCAACAAAGCGAGAGAACTTGGAATCCTCCTTTTGCTTGGCAAAGCGTTGAGGAAATGGCACCATAGGTGGTCTGGCAGCTTTGGAACTTGAATTGTTAAGCTGGGACGTCCTCTGTGTCGACTGGGCAGCATCTCTGTCGATCTATTCTCTGTGTCGACCGACAGGGGGCATGTCGATTGCCATGCCCGCAGAATCCCTATCGGTCGAAATCTCCTCGTCGCTCGACATCTCGACATCCTCCTATCCTCTGTGTTGATCGACAGGGGGCCTGTCGATCGAGACAGAGGGCAATCCAGTGGCCTGCTCCTCCTCTTCTCCCCTAAACTTGTTTTGGGGCATGCTCGGACCTGTATAGTTGGTTCCGGATCTCAGTTTTATAGCCTTGAAATCTTTTTGGTTCTTGGGGTTGATTTTGGTGGTGCTCGGCATGTGTTTCCCCCGAATTGCGGTAGCAATTTGACTCACTTGATTCTTTATGATCTGTACATGCTTCCCGAGCAGCTCCACCTTGTTGTTGACCCCTTTCACCTCTTGTTCAATCTTGCCCACACGGTAGTCGGAAGCCTTGATGAATTTTTGCAACACCTCATCGAGGCTTTGCTTATTCTTCTCCATAATTTCACCATTTTGGACATCGAAGTCTGATGGAGGGTGTTCGGCACCTTTTGGCAGAGCATAGGAAGATCCAGGATGAGCTCTCGGGTGGTAGTGTTGGTATCTCCCTTGCCGGTACTAGGGATGTCAATAAAGCCCGAAACCGATGGGTCAGCCTAAAACTGGTGGGTCAGCCCAAAACCGGTGGGCTAAAATGCGGGTTAGGGTAAAATATTTCCAACCCAAAATTATTTTTAACCGAATGGGTTGAACCCGACGGGTTGGCAGCCCGAAAGGGCTGAGCGATTCTCTAGACTTAATTTTCCGTCACACAAAATCTCATCTATCTCTCACAATGACGTAGTCCATTACCCTCAAATCGAAAAATCCCCATTTCTTTCTCTTTCACTGCCTTCCACTCGTCACTCTCCTAATTAGCGTACCTACTCATTTCTTCCTTTCAAGCACCTTTAGTCTCTCGTTGTTATGTTCACCCAAATGAAAGCTATATTTAATTTTATAATCCCTATTTTATCATTTAATATGTTGAAGAATGTACTTCTATTACTTAAATTAGTTGGTATATAAGGATTGATATTTTTTTAAAGGGTTAATTGCAATTTAATTCCTAACGTTTGCTTATTTTTGCAAAAATAACCTAACGTTTATAAAACTGCAATTTAATTCCTAAGGTTTATCTATTTTTACAATTTAATTCCTAACATCTCAAACTCGCAATTTAATTCCTATCATTAGGGGTGTGCACGGTTCGGTTTGGCCGGTTTAAGGGGCAAAGTACGGACCAAACCAATAGGTACGGTTTGAAATTTTCACAAACCAAACCAGCCAAATAATTATTTCAAACCAAACCGGCCAAACCATATTAAAACGGTTTGGTTCTGCTGGTTTAAACGGTTTGAAGATTATTCAACTAAAAATATTACAAAAAAATGAAACTTGTACATCAATTTTATTATTAGAAATTAATGAAAGAATGATACACAAAATGAAACTAATATAAATATGTATCGCTTGTCATTAATTATAAATATGAGATAAGTGATAAGCTCGTTATTTCACTCACTTATCTATATTATTTTTATATTATTTTATGTAGTTTTATTGAGTTTATATATATATATTTTATGCATGATATCAATATTAGGTGGTTTTAGGTGTGTTTTGATGTTTATGCAGGTTTTTAGGCCTAAACTCATGAGAAAACCGTTCTGGAAGTAGTGACGTGTAAGAGTAGCAGTGAAGAGTTTTTTCACAAGAGGAATTCTGGCTATTGGCGCATGGCAATGGATGATGCTTTGAGTTAGCTCTCCAACGCAACTGGAATCGGGTCGATCGGAGTTCGGATGAGGAAGTTATGGCCAAAACCGTGAGACCGCGCAGACGAGGCAAAAAGGAGTCAAGCGCTCGACGAAGAAGATCGATGGAAGAAGGAGGCCACGTCGATCGACGCTGTTCAGAAGCGGTCGACGAGGCAAGAAGTTGAGACGCGATCGACGCCAATCAGCCACTGTCGACGCGAAAGCGGGAAACCTAATCTGGATCTGATTTGGAGATTAATGCATATCTTTAGTTCTAGATTTGATATGATACACCTCTACCTCTATAAATAGCCTTGTAAAATCGAGTTTTAGGTATGCTTTTTATATGTTTCATTCCAGATTTCAGATTTTGAGAGATTAAAAGAGTTTTAGAGTTTATGTTTGAAGATAGAGTTTTGTGGGAAGACATTCCAACCCAAGTTTTTATGCAATTCAGGTTTTATCTTTCTATGATGAATATTACTCTGAATATGTGTAACTAAACTTCTTTTCAGATTCTAGGGTTTCGAACTATCTGTGTATACATGTTTTGATTAATTGAATTATTTTCCCTTTCCCTTCGTAGTTTGTGAAATCTGTGCTTATTCATAATCTTGATTTGTTGGCCACTTATTAGGATTATCTAGTTGATTACTTGAGACGTAACTGTGATAGTTTTCTATCAAAAGAGATTTTCACAATATAATTTGATTTCTTGTCGTAACTGAAGGAGATTAATTGTAGGAATAAATCTGTAGAACTTGGGAGTTAGTTAATTTATCTTGAGACCGAGCGGAGATAGGTATTTGACTAATCTACTTTACGAATTGTCCAACAAAGAAGTTCATAATACTTTTATGATGTTTCACTACGAAGAGGAATTAAAATTGGGAATTAATCGATTCATTCATACATGTCATACTTGATAGGTAGATATCCCTGGAATCTGTGCTTCTCTTATTTGAATTCAAAAGCCTTTTAATTTCCTGTTTAATTTTCATTAGCAAGTATTACAATTTCCAAAACAACCAAAACTTTTTAATTGCTTTTCCTAACCAGTATTTTAAGAACGTCTGATTTAGTACTTAGGATTCTTTCGTTGCTTCATTCCCCTGGATCGATAACCTTAGGGTTTACAAATTTATTTGCCACTATTTCTATAATTAATCTGTAGAAATTACAGTGATCAATAAGTAATAAATAAATAATATTTTGGTTGCAAGAAACAATTATATATAAGTTTATTTATAGGGTTACAATTCGAAAGAATATAAGCATCGGACATATATATCAATATAATTGATATTTTAGCTTTCTATCAAATAATATTTTATTATCATTATTATATTTAAAATTATATTATTTATACGGCCGGTCCGGCCGAAACGGCCGGTTTCATCCTTCAAACCGTCAGTCAAACCAAATCATCCAGTTTGAGATTTTTCAAACCAACCCGGCCAATCATTTTTTTTCAAACCAACCAAATCGGCCAAATTAATTTGGTTTGGCCGGTTTGGCCAGTTTCGGCCAAACCGTGCACACCCCTACCTATCATTACTCCATTTTCGCAATTTAATTCCCAACATTTACAAATTTCCATTTTAATTCTAAAATTTATTAAATTACATTTTAAATACTAACAACTATCTATTTTTTAAAATACAACTAGAAAATAACCAAGCACCTCACATATATTCCTAATATATTTTCTTAATTTCTTACAAAAATCATTAGTTCTTAAAATTTGTTCAATTTTAATTTAATTTCTAATAAATGTCTATTTTTTTTATAATTTATCTCATAAATATTAAATATTAAAATATAAAATTATTAATAGTTTTTTTATATTTAAAAATGGGCTTTTATAAATGAAGATTAAGTTGTTTTTACATAAATAGATTAATATTAGGAAATAAATTACGAAAATTGAAACATTAAGACTTATAATGTAATTTTATATCTTGACTTTTAATAATTACGAGCTAAATTATAAATAATAGAAAATTATTAGAAATTAAAATATAAAACGAACAGATTTATGAAATGATTTTCTATTTTGGCAAATATATATATATATATATATATATATATATATATATAT
>JAPKLW010001323.1:102758-115008 GCA_026898455.1 Plectranthus barbatus | reverse complement strand
TTTATAAATCTTAAGTTAATTTTTAATTAAATTGTAAAAAAAACTTTAGTAGTTAAAACGTGATTTTATATATATTAGGGAATAAAACATATTTTTTTAAATGTTGGGAATTAAAATGAAAGCCTTGTATATGTTGGACATTAAATTGCTAAAATGAATAAACATTAGGAATTAAATTGCATGTTTGGAACATATGGAATTATATTGCAAAAATAAATAAATGTTAGTAATTAAATTGCAATTTTGTAAACGTTAGGTTATTTTTTCAAAAACCAGCAAACATTGGGAATTAAATTGCAATTAGCCCTTTTTTAAACTATGATTGGTCAATCTTTTATCTACTTATCACTATTTTTTTGCGAAGATATTGTTGTCTGATGTCTTTTATTTATGTTGGTTCATCATTTTATTTTTCTTTTGTTTTAGGAGCTGTTAAAATATTTTAAGAAAATCTTTACAAAATTAAACTCATAAGTCTTGCCAACCCGACGGGTCAGCCCAAAAATCGGTGGGTTAGGGTTAGGTTCAAGAATTTTTAGCCCGATAAAAATTTAGGCCGATTCAACCTGGACTGAATAGCCCGCAACCCGACGGGTTTGCCCAATTGACATCCCTAGCCAGCATTGATTTTGGTCGCCACCACGGTTCAAGTAGTTCACGTCGATGATAGGGTCAACCTGTGCAACCGAAACAGAGGCATTAGAAGTTAAGTTTTCAACCTCCCCCTTGAGCTTTTCAATCTCCTTCTTCTAGGTATCATCTTCCTTCTTCTCCACAGCTCGAACTTGTGGTCTCCTCGGATAAGCCCATTGTTGAGTGTGCACGACCATCTTCTTGAACAACTTGAGAGCCTTTTCAGGTGATAGACTCATTAGAAAACCTCCGGCTGCATTATCAACGGACTCTTGGGTTCTTTCAGTCATCCCTCTGTAGAAAATGTGGGCCTGCTCCTCAGTGTCCACTCCATGTCCCGGGCAGCTCCTTAGCAATTCATTGAACCTGCTCCACGCCTCTAATAAGGACTCGTCCATCTTCTGGTGGAACTACAGAATTTCCATCTTTTTCTGAATGATCACTGATGGTGGAAGAATGCTGTGAGGAACTCTGCTCGGAGATCTGTCCAAGTGCGGATGCTGCTGCAATCCAGGGTTGTAAACCACGTCCGAGCCTGATCCCGAAGTGTGAAGGGAAACAGGCGCAGAAGGATCACATCCTGGCTGACTCCGTTCTGCTTGATGGTATCACACACCTCCACGAACATTCTGAGATGGGTGTACGGGTCCTCCACTGCTCGGCCACCATATTGGCTCTGTTGAACCATTTAAATCAAGCCGGTCTTGAGTTCAAAGTTATTGACAGTGGTACCAATAACGAATATTTTATTCCCGGGTTGTGGTCTATACTTCCTCGCCATGGCATTTGGATCCTCATCATCGGAGTCCTGTTGGCGACTTCTTTCTATTTCCCGCTCTCTTTCTTGATGGGTTTTGTATACTGAAAGCATTTATTATAATAAGTATACAACGGTTTATTTCTCCTATCTGTCAAACAATCTTACATGTATGTAACAATGGTATCCTCTTGTCTCACCGATAGGGACGATCATACGGCGTGTAGTAGATCGCAGAAGAGAGTATGATCACTTGACCTAGTGAGACATAAACCTGATCACAACCGAGATAATGTATGAGGATACGTCTGTCCGGATGGTTGCGGCATCGTCGGAATAAGTAGTCTGTCTTGGTTACTTGACATGCTAGTACGCAAGGGTGGCGTATTGATGGACCGCAGTCAGATGTATTCGACTGTCTGACATCAGCGAATACAAGATCTCAATATTGATTGAGTCCAAACCCTAACGAAGGTTCAGGGGTTTGCATGGGTTGATTGTTGCTTTGACTTGCCATGGTGGAGAGCCTGAGTAACGTGCTCGTATATCCGCATCTTGGGTAACAGTAGTTCGTGTAGTACCGCCTGAGACTGAACTTAGGTAACCATATCCGAGTAATAGGATGGGGACATTCCCTGAGGAGCTCAATAACATTCATCGTGCCAAAGTCCTGCAGGCTGATTAAGTTCAGGCGCGAGTGATAAGGATTGAGTGGTACTAATCAGGAATAATAAGATATTAATTAATTGTAGATAGAGCTTGTCAGAAGCTCCGATTAATTAATGAATGTCCGGTAACCTTAAATATGGGGATTCTCAATTAATGCAGCCCGTTCTCATAACGTGGTAATAAAGGGGTAGGTCAGTATTAATTCTGTGGTGAAAAAGAATTAATATTAATTAATTAATTGTGTCCTGGGTTGTGGACATGGGAATTAATTAATTTATAGGCCCACTTTATTATTTGCATTAGGTCCCAGGTCTGGCCCAAGTAATATATGCTGAATGGAGCCCAGTAGCCCATTAGGGATAAAACTCTAGGTCTATAAATAGATCCCTCTCTCTCAGAAACCCTAGCCACCTTGATCATAATTCAAATCAGTCAAAACCCTAGGGAGAGAGAGAGCTGGGCGGCGCCTGTAGTGGGGACAAGAGAGATTTTTCTGCTCCGACCTACATCACAGATCCGTGGAATCCTCACCAGTAGCAGATCTGAACAACATTAGGATACAGATCTGAAGATCCGATCTGGAGAACAGGAACTTTGTTTTCTTTGTTTTTCTTTTCAATTAAATCTTGAAATTAGTGTTCTAATTTCATATTCTGCAGATTTAATTAAATCGCGTGGTTGGTTCAAGTTTGGAATTCAAACGCGAAAGATCGGTACAGAATCGACGGAGTTCAGGTAAACTCGATAATCCACGAATTGCATTAAATTCATAGGAGCATGCTAGGTTTTTGTGAATTTAGATTATATGCAATATCCATAAATCAATCCGGTTCACATGGGTTTTTGTGATTCGGTTCACTGAAAATCCCTACATTTCTCTCCTTTGAGCCTCAAGCCCTTCTGCCTCTCTTTCAGCCATGAGTTGCTTGATGATGTCCTTCATGTGATTGACTTCTTGAACTAGAAGCAAGGCACTCCATTGAGTTATTTGTGCATTTGGCTTTTCAGCCATGAGTTGTTTGATGATGTCCTTCATGTGGTTGACTTCTTGAACTAGAAGCAAGGCACCCCCTTGAGTTATTTGTGCGTTTGACTCCTCCAATGGTGGCATGTCTAAGAAGTCGTCTTAAGTTCTATGGGGTGGTGTATCCATATTGGTGTTTGTGCCTTGTTTTTTCTTGCTTTTCCTCCTCCGGACTGTGGCTTCCAATTCAGGGTTGAAGACTTCGAGTGGTTTGCCCTGAGCTCGCGTGTTCATCCAACCTAAGATAAGAAGTGCAGAAAATCAGTCTCTGTGTCGACCGACAGGGGGCCTGTCGATCGACACGTAGGTCCTTTACAGCTGTGTCGATCGACACGGGCTGTGTCGATCGAATCAGACGCAAAAACTTGAAAACAAACACAAACCCTAAAACACAAAATTAAACATCAAAAACTAAAATAAACACGAAAATAAAATAAAAACTCAAATAAACTACAACCTCAATCCATCAGAACTGAAAACAAATTAATATCTAGACAAATCTGACAGTCCCCGACAACGACGCCAATTTAATAAAGCTATTTTTAGCAGCGAGCAAATGAATTTTTACACCCTAAGGTGGTCGATCCCACTGGGACTGTGCAACGAAATATCAGAGTACTAGCTATAGTCTTTAGAACATAGAAGTTTGAGGAAATTGAAAAAGGGATTTTGTTATGAAATTTAAAGATGACAATTGTATAAAATTAAAGGTTTTGAAAAGACAATAATTAAAGATACAGATCCTAAGGCAGATATTGTAAACTTCAACATGCCAAATCATCAACTCAGCAATGGGGATAAATTAAGATTCATGTGGATTAAATTCCTTGGTCAGTCAATAAAACCCTAGATCGTTAAACTGTGACTATATCCTCTCGGTCTCTAGAACACAAGTTTAACCAATCTCAATAATTACCTAATTAATTCCTACACGTGATTCTTCCTTTTGAGACAAAAAACAAGTATATTTAATTTCCTCTTTCCTATTATTAATCTCTCCTCCCGGCCTTCCGATTAATAACTATAAACCTAGATCCAAATTCATCTCTCGAACCTTCTTTAAATCTAGATTCAATTAATTAAGTTCAGGAAATCAAAAATGATTTAGAGTTGATTTCATTCAAACATGCATCAGAAAAGAATATCACAACCCTAAAACCTGCTAGGGTTTCTAGCCACAAATCATGACTGATAATAAAGCAAAAATATTATTAATTACCTAAGGAATTGAAGAGGAACCTTCAAAGTCTTGTAAAAACTCCAATGTCTACAATATTCTCCACAAAATTCCAGCTTAAATCAGAGATCAAACTAGCTAAATTCGTGCCCTAATGAGTTCATATTTATTGAGGATAAAAAATATCTTAACTAGGTATTCGGCTAAAATAACAAAAATAACCAAAACAAGCATTTTTTCCTTCTCGGGCTTCTATGTCGATTGACAGGAAGCCTGTCGATTGATACACATGTAAGTCGAAATCTAGGTTCTCCTCCATGTCGATCGAGCCTCTTTGACCTCCGTGTCGATCAAAACTGGGGGTGTCGATTGACATGCTTGCATTTGTCATCCATGTCGATCGATATATAGGATATCGATCGACATGCCTGCACATGTCGAGCCTCCTTCTTCTACCTTGCCTCCGATCGACATCTGACCTCTGTGTCGATTAACATGCACCACGTTGATCAACACAGAGGTAAAGCTTTGGGTTTTTGGCACGTCTTCCAACTTGGTCGACTTTCCATGTGTCAATCGAAGCGGCAACTCTGTGTATCTCGGCTCTTTTCACCATTTTACCTCTTTTCAGCCCTAAATACCTGCAAAACTCTCCATCAAGAGTATAACTTCCTATATAATAGGCTCATGCACAGAAACGACTGAAAACATAAACTAATTAATCTAAAACAATAGAGAAAAACATGGATAAGTGAATACAAATATGAACTTATTAGTTGAAGAAGGAAGACATCTGCTGAGCATGCTAATTGGGAAGCAAACTAAAGCATTCTTCAATAGCAAGCCAGTCTGTGCAAGCACATAAAGATTGTTGGAACTTCTGCACATGTATTTCACCTACAAATGGAAGAAAAATATATAAAATTGTTGTTGTGGAGAACCATGCAAGATACACATGGGTGAGACTTCTCAAGAAAAAGAAAGAGGTGAAGATGATACTTCCAGAATTAGTCATGCTCATCCAAAATGAAAGAGGGGTCACAACAAAATGGATCAAATTAGACAACAACACCGAGTTCTACAATGGGCCAGTGATTGATTTCTATGCTAAAGTTGGAATTGGGCATGAGAAGTCTGCTCCAAGGACTCTACAACAGGATGGTCTAGAAAAAGGAGGAACAGAACGCTCAAAGAAGCCATGCGAACCATGATGGCGGAGACCATTTTGAGCAAAAGATACTAGGGAGAGATTTCTACTATAATGTATGCTATACTAAGAACAGAAGCAAACTCAACAATTGGCTACACAAAACTCCCTATGAGATCCATCATGGTCGTAAGCTTTTTTTTTTAACTCATCGTACTTTTGGTTGTCCATGTTATATTCACAACGGAAAATATAAGTTGAATACCTTTTCTCCTAAGGCTAATGAAGGTGTGTTCTAGGATATGGGCACCCTTCTCACAAGGGATACATGGTACTTAACTAGACTACTGGGCTAATGAAGATAACATGCAATATTATTTTTTATGAAGCAACTTTAGTGTGGAGGACCTTGAAAGAACTAGCTGAGGATGTTCATAAGGTCAATAATGTCAATGGTCAATCGAGCTTAGAAAATTCTATTTATGAACCGGTTGATCTGACTAGATCTATGAATGAATCTTCCTCACAACCAGTTTCCTCGGTTGATAATCAAACTGCCGAGAGGGCCAGTGATGCTAATGGACTTGTTGAGGCCTTGGAGTCCATTTCCTAAACAAGAGCACAAATCTAGGGGGAATTCAACCTGGAGTGTTTGGACCTGAAAAAGAAGATCCAGAAGAAAAGACTCTAGAGATGGAACTGGTAGATCTCGAAGACCTAAGTGGCGAGTTAGGTACTTGTTGTCTTGAAATTGAACATATAGAAACTGATGCAGTTATCACTCCAGTTTCTGATAGATCACAAGATGACGAAGATCAACCTTTGAATGAACCATTTTCAGAATAAACACCAGATGAAATCGAGCAAGCAAAGGATCAACCAGTTTGTGGAAGTGGAAATATTTTTAAATACCCATTTTTATAAAACACATCACAAAAATACCCATTTCTTATAACACATATCAAAAATACCCAATAGTACAATTTTCTGCCAAAAGGTGTCCTTTCTTAATGGGGTCTGTTCCAGGTCTGAATCGGGTCCGGAACCGACCCGATTCAGACCTGGAACCGACCATATTTAAAAAAAAATCTAAAAAATGGGGTCGGTTCCAGGTCTGAATCGGGTCAGTTTCGGACCCGATTCAGACTTAGAACAGATTTTTTATTTATTTTTAAATGGGATTTTATATTCAAAATTCATTTTTGTTATAAAAAAGGACACCTGAATGTCTGATTTTGACAGAAAATTGTACTTTTGGGTATTTTTGATATGTCAATAGGCTAAATGGGTATTTTGAATTTTCCACTCTTTGTGGAAAAGATCATAGTAGAGGACTCGTCTATCAGAAGCACCAATTGCTGGAACACATACTGCAGAAGTGTTCGTACAACCAATTGAAGTCAGCGAGCTTCACAAACCTAAATAGCTTCGACATTGCCTAGAAGATGTTGTGTTGGATGATGTTGTCAACCCTGTTCGAACGAGACATGGAAGTGCACTGCTCACATGCTTAATTTCCCAATCAGAGCTAACAAAGATTGGAGAAGCTCTTAAATTGCCAGACTGGATCAACGCGATGCAAGAAGAGATTTTAGAATTCACCCGCAACTACATTTGGTACTTGGTGGATATGCCTGCTCATCAATCTGTGACAGGCACCAAGTGGGTCTACAAGAACAAGTTGGATGAAGCTTGTAACATAGTCAGAAACAAGGTGAGACTAGTTGCCAAAGGATACACACAATGTGAAGGCATCAATCTTGATGAGACATTCGCACCAATTGCTAGACTATAAGTTATTGGGCTGTTTCTAGCCTATGCTGCATATCACAACTTCACTATATATCAAATGGATGTGAAGAGTGTTTTTATGAATGGAGAACTCAAAGAGGAGGTGCATGTTGAACAACCTCCTGGTTTTGAGCAAGGCACTGAGGTCTACAAGCTGCAGAAGACGTTATATGGATTGAAACAAGCACCATGAGCTTGGTATGAGACTTTGTCCCAATTTCTATTGAAGAATGAATTTTGGAAATGAAAGATCGACAGGACTCTCTTCCTTATCAAAGATGTTGAGTACATCCTATTGGTCCAAATTTATGTGGATGATATTGTTTTCGGATCAAGGAATTCATCTTTGTGTGAGAAGTTTGCCAGCTTATGTAGAGTAATTTTCAGATGAGTATGATGGGCAAAATGACATACTTCCTTGGACTTCAAGTTTATCAATCTACAGAAGGGATTTTCATTCATCAGAGGAAGTACACGAAGGATCTTATCAACAAGTTTTGTCGTGAGAAAACAAAGATACTCAAAATTTTGATGAGTCTAAGTGTTCGAATCACATCGGACGAAGAAGAAGAACCAGTTGACACAACCAGTTTCAGATGCATCATTGGAACATTGCTATATCTAATAGCTAGTAGACTAGATTTATCTTATGCTATCAGAGTTTGTGCGAGGTTTTAAGCTAATCCGAACAAATCACACGTGGAAGCTGCAAAGAAGATCGTGAGATACCTGAAGTATAATGAATCTTTAGGAATCTGGTATCCTAGATGTGATGAGTTTACTCTCAGTGGTTATTCAGATTTAGACTTTCGAGTATGTAGAATTGATTGAAAAAGTACAAGTGGTACATGCAGTTTTTAGGTCATAAAATAATGAGCTGGTTTAGCAAGAAGCAACACTCTGTTGCAACCTCCACAGTGGAAGCCAAATACGTGGCCGCTGCAAGAAGTTGTTCTCAAATATTATGGATCAAGCATTAGTTAATAGGTTATGATGGCATTTCAGGATGTGTGCCGATCTACTGCGACAACAACAGTGTAATGTGCATAACAAAGAATCTAGTTCATCATTCTAGAACTAAACACCTTGACATCCGGCATCATTTTATCTAAGACCACATGGAGAAGAAAGATATCTTGGTGGACTATATCCAAACGGAAGATTAGCTTGCAGATATCTTCACCAAGCCACTCCCAGAAGAGTGATTTAGTGAGTTGTGCATCAAACTCAATTTTTCTAGAGTTTGAAGACATTATTTTTGAAGATGAACGAGTCTGAGCTCTCATTCATGGTTTTCTTGGTTTTCTAACGAAGAAGCGGAACAAATTTTAGTCCAAGCTCTTAGTTTTAGTTTTTTGAAGAAGAATACAAACTGACGTCTTTATAAGTTTGTATGTCCAACAAGTTTGATCGGAGAAGGTTGCCATGTCAGCAATAAATCAGACATGGTCAATCAACTTGGTCTAATCAGTAAAAGAGCAGAAAAATGGGAATTTTTCAAATGAGTACGAAGCGTCAATTTTACGTTGCATTAAATGCAGTCCAAACATAGAAGGAATGGGGTATGCCATATCAGCAAGTGCACAGCTCGAGGTGATGGGTCAGAATCTCTAACAGGAGTGTACCTACTAGTCCTAAATCTTCTAAAGGAAGATTATCTTGAGTATATCTCGATCGCTGGATGATTTTATCCCGAAAAGACATCTCTTTTGGTGAATATCATCAACCTTTTCCACCCAGGTCTTGGAAACCATATCGTCGCATTTTTTAGGTGTCCAATGACAGCGAATCAAAATCTCAAATGCCACCTTGAAAAATAAGGGTTACTTAGAAGTCGAATCTTTGGATATTTTCTATTTATGGAAGATCAGTGCCAAATCATGGAGATCAACATCATATAGAAAAACCAATCTCATTCTATTACTCGAGATGGATGAAAGAATCGTCAATGTATCATTTTCAAACACAAGCATCGTTAAGATCTTCGAAGGGAAAATCTTGAACCTCTTAGGGGTTAACCACTTCCTCTCTATCAACTTAGACTACATCGGAGGGTATATCGAAGTAAGAAGGAAGCTTCGTCACACCCAACTTGAAAAATTCTTGACTACCTCCCCAACCCAGTTCAGACTAGAATTAATTGCTGAGTTCTGTCGTCAACAAGAAAATCATCACTCTATCTCCCGTTAATTTGGCCGAAGTCTTCGGAGTACCAGCCACTGGAATGAAACTTAAGGACTATCTGGCCGAGGATAAGGATCCAGAAAAGGCTCACTGGGAAAAATGGAATGTGTCAAATAGAGATAAATTCTATTTTTAAATTTCCAGAGAGACTCTTAAACCTCTCTCCGAAATATATCTGGATCTGATCAGTCGAGCCTGGTATGTTATCCAGAGTATATCAAAGCATTCTTCAAGGATTCTTGGCATGAGATGATATCAATAGATGATTTTGCCAATATCAATAGGGCTGAGTACTTATACTCCCGACTATTAGATGAAATTGAAGAAATACCCTCAAGCAGCATACCCTTTGAACTACAAATCTGCTCTTTCCTTGAAAAGAATATATCTATCATAACTGGAGAGGATCTAAAGGATGAAGACTTCTTTCCACCAAGGTTTGTAGGAAAGAAAAGAGACGCCGAGAATGCTGAAAGAACTGAAGCATCAAAGAGAAGAATGTAAAATTAATAATTGTTGCATATCTGTTGTAACTTATTCTCTATATTTATATATAAAAATTACTTTATTCTATTCATTATTTTATTTTCGACCTAAATTATTAATCGAGAAATATCTCTCTTGTTGAGGGGGGAGATTTATAGGCAGACTGAGTTAAAAAAGTTAAGTCCTCGAGTATTAGATCTTGATAGAAGATTTGTCTGTAAACTTGAAAAACTAACTCTTTACCTGCTTAGTGGTGGTTTTGACAACATCAAAAAGGGGGAAATTATTAGTAAGTATTCCTACCTATTTTTGTGTTTTGATGTGTCAAACATTGTATAGAAACCACCAATTTGGGTTGTCTCTAGATTAGCTCTAGTTTGCGTAAAATCTGTATGTCCTATATATAATGTCAATTTAGTTGTAATAGAACCAATCAAGACAAACTGAAAATCCTCCAGTTTGGTCTCACAGGGTGATATGTAGAAAAAACTGGCTATATTCCTTGTGTCAGTTTGGATGTCACACATGAAGGAAACTAGCTGACATCACCAAACCAGTTCTACTCAAGTCTATCACCAATGCGTTCAAAGACAAGAAGAAAAAGTTAGGAGGAATCTCATTAAAGCCTGACTTTAAGAATGAAGATTACTTAAAGTTTGAAGATCCTGGTTTTGGATCAGTTCAAATCCTCGGACTGACTAAGAAAAACCGTTCTGACACACAGTACGCTGTTAACATCCTATGTTAGAAAAGCAGGAGCAGGTGCAAACTTTCTGCAAAAGCAACCTGTCCTCTACAAAAGAGAGGCGCCGATTGGACATCTTCAAAAAAGTCTCTCAACGACTATATTTTTTAAAACCTCGAACACCTCGTCTATGAATAGACGAAGTGTTCCCGGAAGAAAAATAATAATAATTATGATTTCCACTTATCAAATCAACGCTATCAAATCCCAGTGAGAATCATCATCGAACGAACAACTGTGAAACTTTTCACGTTCGAGGCATAACCGTGTACCATATTGGACACGAGACTTGTTGCTACCTTGCACAAGTTATTTCTTTGGTGTTTTACTCTCTAAGTAAGAACACAACTGTCACAACTTTTCTCCAAGTTGTGATTCCTACGGGCGTCTAGCCAAAAGGATCGTCGGTTCCGGGAAGAACCTTAAAGTTTCCAAACTTTTGGAAACGAAGGCTGCTTGGTGTGCCCACTCTTTGAATCTGATTGGCGGAGGAAGCAACTTCCTGGGCAAGTGAGCAAGTGGACTGGTGGACACTGACATTCATCAGCTTGCGATAGATCGTGAGAACCTTTATATTCCAAAACTTAGTGTATTCCAGACTCAAGGTCTGAAGAGAGGACGTTGGGCTCTTGTGTCCGAACCTCTATAAATTCTTGTGTTCTTACTGCTTTATTTATTTTTGCAAGGATTTAAAACTCACAACTATCTAAGTGTTGAAATATATCTGAAACCTGAACTAATATCAATCTTGCTAACACTTTTTTCAGAGACACAAACTGGTGAGTAACAACCAGTTTGTGAAGTGCAAGGTTTTGTATTAAAATTTTCCTTTGTGTGTTCAATCACTCTGATCTCGGGACCAACAAAATGTGTATTATCAATTTAGGACCCGAAAAATAGCTTAATTATCGATTCAAGACCCGAAAGACTAATTCTCAATTTAGGACCTGAAAGATCACAATTTTTTTTAGAATCCAAAAGATTATAAAATTCTCAATCTAGGACTTCAATATTAGGTCCTGGATTGAGACTTGTATGATATTTCGGGTCCTGGATTGAGAATTTATTTTTTAAGTATTGAATTGATAATTAAATTAATTTCTTGATCTAAAAGGAATGATTTTTTTATTTTTTATTTTTTGAAATGGCCAGGAGAGAAAAATGTGCTTGGATCTTATTTTGAATGACTGATTTTTTAATCTTTCGACATTGGTTTTGGTAATTTGATAATACACATAGCATCTATAATAATAGGTGATCATATTATTTATATATATATATATATATATATATATATATATATATATATAGGGTAGTGATTAGGTGATAATAGGATTTCCCATGCTAAATGAGAAAAAATCTGAGCCATTAAATATTTCAATCTACGGCTCAGGTTAAATAAATCCCGTCCAATTTTCGGTGCATTTTTTGCACATACGCAATGCATAAAAGAGCAAAAATGTAAAAAATGTATATTCAATAATTTCATTTCGTGCAGTTCATAAAACATAATATGCATACGTTCAATGTAAAAAATGCAACATTTTAGTTATAAAACTGCAGCATATAATCAATGCAAAAAATGCACTTAATATGAATACAAAAATGCATATGCTTTAGAATAAAAATGCATCTTA
>JAPKLW010001323.1:45805-102748 GCA_026898455.1 Plectranthus barbatus | reverse complement strand
TGCATCTTATTCAAGTTAATAATGCATCATTTGATGCAAAAAATGCAGATATTTTGGAACATTTTTTATGCGCAATTTATGCATTTTTTATCCTGAACGTAAATATAATGAAGAACATATACCAGCTGAATATAAAATCATGATTTTCGTGCGAATCTTCTAAATTTAACATATCCAATATGGATATCATATGAATCGTCGTAAAAATACGTTTAATTTGATATATGATTCGTAAAAAATAGATTTGAATCGAGAAAGATATAATCGTTTGATTATAATGGGAGGAAAGAGAAAATTAGGAGAGAGAGTATTTAGATCTAAAATAGAGGAGACGGTTACCAAAATTAAAACAGCAATTACTACCTTACCCTTATTTCCATAATGATGCGTGAATTAATGAAGGAGTAGTTTAAATCTGAAGCGTCAATCTATATAAATAAACAGCCCAGATTTATTCTTATTTAGCATGGGAAACTCACTTATTATATGATCACTACTCTCTCTCTATATATATATATATATATAAATATATATATATATATATATATATATGATATTTTTTTAGTAGGAGCATTAATACATCATTCATTATTATTATTACATTAATTATATGAATTTAATACTATTATGCAAGAAAATGATAAAATATTGGCAAATTCTCAGATAAGACGGTCTCATCATTTTTATTGTGAGACGAATTTATTGAATGATGTATTTTTTTATTGCAAATGATGTCTCATCATTTTTATTGTGAAACGAATTTAATGAAATGATGTGTTTTTTTTATTGCAAATGATGTATTTCTTTGTTGCAAATAATGTAATTTTTAAAAATGAAATGATCTATTTAACTTATTGAAATGATGTTTTAAAATTCGTCTCACAATAAAAAAATGTTGAGACGTCTCTCAGGAGATACTCTAAAATATTTGATGATCCATGTTTATGGTGAAAAGATAATAGCATAAATGTAAACCGAGTATAGGCCGAAACCTTACAGCAGCACAGGGGCATACCCCAGGGGTAAAAACAGACACCCGAGGTTCACAAACAGTGTGACCATCGGGACAAGCAATCTAACCCTGCAAATACAAGTACACGGGGCATACCCCGGTAGAAAGATGACATCTAAGCACACTATAAGGTGACCAGCCTGACAATGGCCTAAATCTCACACCTACCAAGATATCCCAACAGAAATCAACCAACCAAAACGATCATACCGATAGTAGTCCGGAGTCCGAAAGAGAAATGCCATCCTAACTAGGTCAGCACGACATCCCCCTTCATCATACTCAGAACCAAGCGATGTAGGCGTACTAACTAGGTCAGCCCACCCACATCACACTATCGATATGATCACAAGCCAACAGAAAACACAGAAGAGACCACTAGTGGGTATTCCAGTCAAGATGAGCAACAACCTCATCTATAGGGAACACCGAGTAAAGAATACGAAAAACGTCCTCCTTAATGCCCTTTACAACTGCAGCGGCATCAAAGGGAGCACCATTAAAGACTTTCTTGTTCCTCGCATGCCAGATATGATTCGCCGTGGCGGCCAGAGCAAGATAACGGGCTTTCTTCAAGACTTTGGACCAGCTCCTCTCCCGCAGGCACCACTTCAGCGCAGCTTCCACGGTCGATGTCCTATGCTTCAGTCCAAGCCACTCCCGCACATCCCTCCAAACCCGTGAGGTTTCCCTACATTCAAAAAAGAGATGCTTAGCGGTTTCATTAACAGAGCCACAAAGCTGACAGACCAAGGGCACATCATCACTTAGAAAGCACATGCGGTCCCTAGTCTTAAGCCTGCCATGTAAAACAAACCAAAGGGTAACAAAAAAACGAGGAGGGATAGGAGACTTCCATATGTTCTTGTGCCAAAAGCGCCGAGTCCCCTTAATCCTCCAAAACTCGTAAGCCCCAGTCACCCCTTTCTGAGCGAACATCCTATCAAGTAGTCTGCCAGCACTCTCCGCATCCCCTGAAGCAGCCTGCAAAAGAGAATCACGAAGAGTAAAAATCCTCTTCAAAAACACAGAGTCTCGAGAGTTGATGATCCATGTTTATGAATGTATATAAGATGTCAACCAAATGTTTTTATTTTTATTTTTTATCGAAAATTTTGAAACCAGCAGTCCGATTGTTTCATTGATTATGAGATTGAATTACATTGTTAATATTTAAGGTGGTATTTAAATTAATGTAATATATTTAAAACTAATAATAATAAATTGTATGATACATATTAATGTGTTATATATCATCAATTTATTGGAAATTTTCTTTATCTATTATTACCACTATCTTCTCCGACGTGAGCATCGCCACCCTGCGACTGTTAAGACTGCTGACTAATTTATGGAGAATCATTTATTCTGATATTGAAAATTAAATTATAAGTTTAGGATTTAAAATATGTATGTTTAATTTAGGATCGAGAAGATTTAAAAAATCTTAATTTGGAATCTTCATGCAATAATCCAGATAAAGAATTAATATTTTAAATATTGAATGATAACTATATTTTAGATCTATATTTGTATATTGTTGTCAATCTTATATATAACGTATGTGAAAAGACTAGAAAAATGGTGCACTGTGTTCTTCATATAAATATTGAAAATGTTTCATCGGATTCTTTTTATTTTGGATCTAGCTACTATTATTTTTTCCTTTTCCACTATCTCCACATAGATTGTAGATTTTGAATCATTTAATTGAATATTTTTGTGTTGATAAATTAAATAGTATTTGTGGGTATCACAAATAATATTTCTCGTAATCATAAATAATATTGCTGTAATATTTTAGGCATATTAATTATTGTCCAAGGAAACTGTTATAAATTGAGCATTACTTCACGCATGCGCGCAATATAGATCTCGCGTGATAAATGATGGAAATTCAAATACCTTTATATTTATGTATGTATGCCATACGAAAAATAAATTAAAAATATAAATTACAAGAATTTTGATTTTAGTACATAAATATCATAGTTGGACGGGAGAAAATAAATATAAATAGTTGATCAGTGTTAGATTTGATCCGGAGTAAAAAATTAAGATAAATCAACTTAATTTCACAGTAAGTCTTAAATTTAAAAATGAATCTAATTAATTTGCGGTCAATTCACTATTATAATTAATCCATATCAAACCTATTCCCTATACATAGAGGGAATAGATCTGATGCTAAAATTAATTTTGTGTTAAAGTTTTTCATGATATTGTACGCTTTTGAAATATATATATTATATATTTAAGAATATATATATATACATATTATAATAACTCATATATTTTAATTCCATAATCCATGTAAAACAGTATTAATTCATTTTTCTTCGTATAGATTTTACTTTTAGCACACATAGAATTATTGAATTAGAACATATTTACTAATAATGTCTAAAGAAAACCGCTAGAATTCATACTTCCAATTCTTCTTTTATCTAACATTATAAATAATATGCGTGGAGTGTATGATTTTTTTTTTATAGCTCGTAAATAAATAATATTGAAACGCCACACTATATGGAAAATTAATTAATGTGGATACTTTTTATTACATTGGTTTTCTGTAGCATGTTTCGATTAATTGACGCCCATCTTCTATAGTTGGTGTCACCATCATTACAAATAAAGTGGGTTGTAACAATAAATATGTTTAGTTGCATTAAATAATATGTTTTTTTATTTCAAATTTATAGTTTTCGCACCTGATTATTGTAAATATTGCAACTTTAACTCACCCACTTGTTACTTGTAATTTATGATATAGCCTCTTGATTTTTTAAGAATTTTTTTTTTCTGCGTTGTGTAGCTAAAACAAGAGTTTGTAATTTTCACCAACTGTTTTTTTAGAACTACACTCTATTGATGAATATCCACATGCATTCTTGTTAGGAAATTTAACAGAAACATCATTATTTTATTATTGTGTTTTGATGGGTCAAAATATGTAAAAGTCATCTTAGATAGTTTCAACATAGTTAAAAAATATAAAAATTTTGTATAGGATTTTTTATTGAGTTGTAAGCTAGAGCTAATGTGAAGACTAAACTGTCTAATCAGTCTATAGACAGTCTAGAATGCGCAAAGACTCAACAGACAAAGGCTCGAGCAGAACTTACAAGTGTGAATGATTATGAGTTTAGCTGAAAAGTTTGGATTTTGCCAAGTACGGATCCAACAAGTATGGTCTCAGTCAATACGCCATACTTACCAGCATAGGGACCAAGCATATATCGAAGGATGACGCCATCAGCATAAACTTGCAAGTATGACAACATCAACATGGACGTCCTAGTCCAGGTCCCAGAGCTTAAAGACAAGAAGAACTGGTTGAGGAGCGTACTGACGAAGTACAGACTTTAAGGATTGGAGATGCCTTAAAGTCTGTAAGCACGAAACTCCAAGTTTTGTTGCCTAGGAAAACCATTCCGAGATTCCTCAAACTAACGAATGTTGTCGTTCTGACACAAAAAGGAACAGTCGTTGTCACTGTCAGAAGAAGGCGGAGCAGGTGCAAAACATTTGGAAAAGCACCACCAACCCGCCTAGAGCAATAGTCTACAAAGGCATCCGATTGGACATGATTCAATTTGTCTGTAACGGACATTTATTTCAAACCTTCAACCTCACGGCTATAAATACCGAAGAAATCAACAAAAGAAAGTTACGATCTGCGAACTAAAACTTTACAAGTTATAATACACAATCATCAAACTTAGTACGCAAAAACTAACTGTTATCAAGCTTACTAAATCGTTCGAGGCTTTTTAAGCTTTTCCGTGTGTCACATTAGTGAACATGAGATTCAGAACCTTGTTCTTGAGTTATTTCTTGGTAGTTTTTCTCTCCAAGAAAGACTGCAACAATCAAGTACGACTTGTACTCTGACTCTTAAGGGCAACTTGCCGTCAATGAGACAATTCAAGGGAGAACTATAAACACCTTATTCCGGCTACAAGGAGGCTGACTGGTGCGCCCACACTCTGAGAAGCTGTGAAGCGAATAACCAAGCAAGTAGTGGTGTGCACGGTTTGGCCGAAACCGGCCAAACCAAATTAATTTGGCCGGGTTGGTTTGAAAAATCTCAAACCGAATGATTTGGTTTGGCCTACGGTTTGAAGGATGAAACCGGCCGTTTCGGTCAGACCGACCATATAAATAATATTATTTTAAATATAGTAATGATAATAAAATATTATTTAATTGAAAGCTAAAATATCAGTTATATTGACATATATGTTTGATGTTTATATCCTTTCGAATTGCAATGCTATAAATTAATTTATATTTCATTTTTTATTGCAACTATAACATTATTTATTTATTAATTATCTCCTATTTATAATTAATAACAAGCGAAATATATTTATATTAATTTTATTTTGTGTAATATTCTTTCATTAATATTTAATAATCAAATTGATATACAAATTTCAATGTTTGCAATATTTTTAGTTGAATAATTTTTAAAACCGTTTAAACCGGCCGAACCATACCATTTTAATATGATTTGGCCGGTTTAGTTTGAAATAATTATTTGGCTGGTTTGGTTCGTAAAAATTTTAAACCGTAACTATTGGTTTGGTCCGTACTTTGTCCTCAAACCGGCCAAACCAGACCGTGCACACCCCTATAAGCAAGGACCAAGCGAGTGCGTTTGTGGACTGAAGGATGATGCATTCTTCAGCAAGCAATAGATCATAGGAACACTTGTAAAGTTCTAAGCTTAGTGAATTTCCAGACTTAGGTCTGAAGAGTGGATGTAGGACATTTTTGGTCCGAACCACTATATATCGTTTGTCATTTACTGCTTTCTTTCATATTGTCAGCTTGTCTCCTTTTAAAACTCAACACTCAAGTGTCATAGTATATTCTAGGGGTGTACATGGTCCGGTTTGGCCGGTTTAAGGGTTGAAGTATGGACCAAACCAAATAATACGGTTTGAAAAATTTTCAAACCAAACCGGCCAAATTAATATTTCAAACCAAACCAAACCAAATAAAACGGTTTGGTTCGGCCGGTTTAACGGTTTGAAGTACGACCTTAACGAGCAAAGTCAAAATGTAAATAAAATCTTTTATTTTAGCTACAATTTATTTGAGAAATTAAAAAAAAACTAATACTGGCTCTCATCGGCAAAGTACGAGACAATCTTAATAAAAACAAACAATTAATGACATCGAACAAATAATAATTCATATCACACTCTCAAATATAATAGTAAGGTCGAATTATTATGATGCGATAACGGTGATACCGACCTAGAGAATAGAGAAGACAATAAGGGTAAAAAGAGACATTTGAATAAAATTGTGAGATTGAAATATTGGATATTTTAAGGTTTATTTTAGATTTCATAAAACAAATAAAATTATAGAAAAAGAATAAAAATGAGATTGAAATATTTGATAGTTTAGGTTTTATAATAAAAATTATATTTTGTTGCATAGAGGATTTGAACTCACGCCTTTTAAAACCTTAAATCTAGTTAGAACCACTATACTAAATATACTATATTTAGACTTATAATATAAAATATAAATCTAAATATTTATTATTAATATAAACGGCCCGGTCCAGTCCAAACGTTGGACCAAACCAATTAATACGGTTTGAAACTTACGGTCCGGCCTAACGATTGTCAAACCGGCCAAACCGGCCAAATCATTTCGGTTTGGCCGGTTTGGACCAAACCATGTACACCCCTAGTATATTCTGAATACTGACATTAAGCATACTTGACGTTAAGTACCTGAACAAGATTTGACAAACCAAGCTGACACGTCACCATCAGCTTGGATAAATGCAAACATATCGAACAAACGAATCTATTTCTGTTGTGCACATTAAGTATACTCTGATAAATGGGACCAACAATTCTAATGATAGATTTTGGAATTTGAAAAGAATACAAGAAGTCATCAACGTCATAAGTGATTATTGGTCCGATGTTTTGGAAGATACCTGTTTCTAAGGTACGAGTGATAACTGGTATGGGTTGGATTTTTATCATATTAATTGTTAGTGATTTAATTTATTCGTATCCAATCCGTTAAAGAAATACTCAATCCGTATCCAAATCTGAATTATGTTCAAATAAAAACACACACGATCATGACAAATATAAAGATCCGATAAAATCCAATCTAATTAACACTATAACGATTCAATAAA
This sequence comes from Plectranthus barbatus, assembly GCA_026898455.1. Classification (NCBI taxonomy): domain Eukaryota; kingdom Viridiplantae; phylum Streptophyta; class Magnoliopsida; order Lamiales; family Lamiaceae; genus Plectranthus; species Plectranthus barbatus. The sequence goes on along the minus strand of JAPKLW010001323.1, from coordinate 95,552 downwards.
AACTAGAAATCCAAAAAATAATAATAATAAGTTTTTTAACAATTAAATCATTTTTAAAAATGAAATAATTTTTTTTGTTAATTTGTTAATAAATATCCATTTTGAAATGGATATAAAACTTTTGTGTCCTTATCATGTTGAACTGATAATAATCCGAATCCGACAAGTCCCAATTCATATCCATTATTATCATATCGTGTCAAAAAAATACCTACTATATACTAAGGGGGTGATCTAAAGGGTAAAAGGAAAAATTAGACACAAAGATCGATTCTCAACTCGTTTCCCCTAAATTGCACCTTCTGATTGATTTGTTAGAATTTCGGAGTGTTTTAGTAAGTCATTTCCGAGTAAATATTTAGTCTCGTCAAAGTTAAATAGTATAATATTAATTTACGTTGTGAGCCTACGAGTAGATTAGACTTGGATCTTGTTAATTGGTCTTTCAACTTAGGTTTGGCCCATTTACGTGAAACTTATACTTTTTGGACAACTGGAATGGGCTCGATGAAACCAACATGAAGGAAATTGGATCGAGGCCCAGTCCCATTTGTAGTATACACGTAGATGATGTGGTTGAATGAGTCAGTGCACAAATTGAATAATGAAAAGTCATTTCGCCCCGTTCAAACCACGCCATCAGGTGCAAATGGTGTGTTTGTAACCGCAAGGTGTGTTGGTTACAAGATCTGTGAAGAAGAACTGAAAACACTGCAAGTAATTATGTCTAGTACAACAAGTTTTTACAACTATATCTGCAGGTACTGCTAGTATGAGAACAAATAAAAGAAATTAAATAAATAGAAATAAAATGGAATAAATCCCAGCCGAGTCGAGGAAGTCCTCTTCCCGCAAGATAAATTCGCCGACGTAGTTTTCGTCTAACGGCGGTTTGTCCCCAAAGTGAAAACGACTTCGTCCTTTACGAGGCAGCACCACAAATTACAAAGGCTCCGGCGAACTGAATAGAGGTGAAACTGAGTTGCAGAAGAAGAACAAAAAAGATGCAGCAATATGAGGGAAAATATGCAGTATCTCTGGCTACGAGAGTTGTTTGATGTTCGGGGAACCGGGGACAGGAGACAACATGATGCATGCCAATTTATAGACATGTCCACCCAGGGGGAGCCTGTCTCAGCCATCAAGGCTGGACCGTTACAAGGCAAGAGACATGGAGTAATCGACGCCATCAATGGAGCCGATACAACTTTTGAAAACATGTGGAAAATGCTTCAACACTCATGTGTGTAATTCCCCATGTGCAAAATGTGGTGTAACTGTCCACACTCAATTGCAACACGTGGCTGACTCATCAGCCACGTCACATGCAACGTGTACACCATGTCGACTCCGTGTCACTTCGTGGACTCATTTCTCACTCACCGGAATTCGGTTTTGAGAAAACAAATATACCACGATCATCTACTTTTCGTGTAGAATATGTTGGTAATATTTAATTACGATGAAATTAAATATTTCACATCGGGATTTTACCACAAAGTACCCGAATTACCAACAATCCCCCCATGAGTGGAAATGTTGAAATGCATGATGCATAACCAACTCAGTTTCGAGAACTGTTAATGCGCCTGAACAGGTAGCTTATGGCTTTGAACCGTTCATCTTCAATGTTATCGGGCACACTGGCGGCTTAGTGGCAGGGATACCTTGAACTAATCCTCCATCGCGTGTACCGAGACAACAACATTGAAACATTAAAATTTCAACCTCTATTCGTTCTCAGGTTTGGTTCCATTACAGGCCATGGACACCCCCTTTGGATTCATAAGCGTTCATTTGAAGCGGCCCCCACTTCCACTTATATAGGTGACCTCCTATTCAGAGCATTCCTGCCAAGCTCAACCATCACGAGGTTTTCAGGAGTCATTAAAAGTCACTTAAGACTTAACCTATACCACATGCAGGCTCATAACACCTCACTTGCTATCTTTAGGGAAGGGTATATAAGTTATTTTCCAAGGCATCGCCACTAGAAAGGACATTATCTTGTCGGTGTTATCACTCAAACTTGTGTAGCTTAGTTGTCCCATTGAACCTAGTTCTTGGGATCTCCAATCATCTAGGTTGGGTATCCACTACACTTATTCATAATATGGTTTTCAATCTCATTCCCTCTAGCAATTTACACATTTGATCTCGGTTTAACCCTTTGGTTAGCGGATCCGCAAGGTTATCAATTGATTTCACATAATCAATGGATATCGCACCATTCGAGATCAATTGTCTAACGGTATTATGTTGACGACGTATATGTCTCAACTTACCATTGTACATATTATTTTGTGCTCGACCAATAGCCGCTTGGCTATTATAGTGAATCATCACTGACGACACAACCTTGTTCCAACACAGAACATCCTCTAGAAAGTGTCGAAGCCACTCCACTTCTTCACCTGCTTTATCTAGAGCGATAAACTCTGATTCCATCGTGGAACGAGCTATACAAGTTTGCTCCATGGAATTCCACGACACTGACCCCCCACCGATTGTAAACACAAATCCACTTGTGGAGTGGGAGTCATTTGAATCAGAGATCCAATTTGCATAACTGTACCCTTCAAGTACAGGTAGAAAACTTGTATAATGCAAACCCAAGTTAAGAGTATACTTCAAGTATCTCAGAACTCTCACAAGAGCCTTCCAGTGATCATTACTGGGATTGCTCGTGTATCTGCTCAATTTGTTCGCCGCATATGCAAGATCTGGTCTAGTACAGTTAGTCAAGTACATTAGACTACCAATGACCCTTGCATATCCCTCTTGACCAACATGGTCACTTTTGTTTTTAACAAAGTGAACATTGAGTTCTAACGGTGTTTTGGCTTGTGAACTATCATAGGCATTGAATTTCCTTAACACTTTCTCAACATAGTGAGATTGTGATAGGACAATTCCATTAGGTTGCCTTATGATTTTGATTCCAAGAATCACTTCAGCCACACCCATCTCTTTCATGTCGAAGTTATTTCCAACATTCGTTTGGTATCAACAATCACTTGTTGATTCCTACCCATGATCAACATGTCGTCTACATAAAGGCGGACAATCACAAAATTGTCAAACATGCCTTTGTAGTACACACATGTGTCACATTCATTATACTTGAATCCATTTGACAACATCGCATTGTCAAACCAAACATGCCACTGCTTGGGCGCTTGTTTAAGACCGTATAAGGATCTAACCAATTTGCATACCTTTCTCTCATGTCCGGGTACTACAAATCCTTCGGGTTGATCCATATAGATTTTTTCTTCTAGCTCTCCATTTAAGAAGGTTGTCTTCACATCCATTTGGTATATTTCAAAATTGTGCAAAGCAGCAATCGCTATAAGCACCCTAATAGATGTGATCCTAGTCACAGGTGAATATGTATCGAAGAAATCATCTCCCTCTCTTTATTTAAAGCCTTTCGCCACAAGACGAGCTTTATACTTATCAACCGAACCATCGACTTTATACTTTCTTTTAAGGATCCACTTGCATCCTAAGGGCTTACAACCTTTAGGGAGATCGGCCAAAATCCAAGTATGATTTTGCATAATTGATTCAATCTCACTATTAATGGCTTCTTGCCATAGTGAGGCATCGGATCTAGCTAAGGCTTCTTTAATGGTTCGAGGCTTATCATCCAACATATAGGTGATGAAATCCGGACCAAAACTTTTAGCCACTCTAGCCCTTTGACTACGTCTCAGTTCTTCCTCTATAGGAGTAGAATTAGTAGCCTCTTCATATGTCCTTTTTCTGGATATAATCGGTACATCTTCCTTAACTTTACAAGGATAGATGTGCTCAAAGAATATGTCATTCCTTGACTCTATAGTGGTGCCTTCGGTCACATTCGGATTATCCGATTTGTGCACCTAAAATTGATAGGCAGCACTATTCAAAGCATATCCTATAAAGATGCAATCAATTGTTTTAGGTCCAATTGCAACTTGTTTGGGTAAAGGTACTTTGACCTTTGCTAAACAACCCCATACCTTTAGATACTTGTAGGAAGGTTTTCGACCTTTCCACAACTCATAAGGTATCTCCGCTTTCCCTTTAAGAGGTATCTTATTCAAGATATAGTTAGCTGTCAAGACATCTTCACCCCACATATTTTGGGGTAACCCTGAACTTATTAACAGGGCATTCATCATTTCCTTTAGTGTCCGATTTTACCTTTCGACAACACCATTGGACTGAGGTGAGTAAGGTGCCGTTGTTTGATGAATAATGCCCAAAGCGGCACATAGTTCTTCAAACGGTGCAACATACTCTCCACCTCTATCACTACGAATCATCTTGATCCGAGTACTCAATTGATTTTCAGCCTCTTCTTTATAATTTTTAAAGGCATCAATTGCTTCATCTTTACTTTTCAATAAGTAGAGATAACAATATCTGGTGCAATCATCAATAAAAGTAATAAAATACTTTTTCCCACCTCTAGTCTGCACCATTTTGAAATCACACAAATCCGTGTGTATCAACTTAGAGGTTTAGTGCATTAAGATTTACATGTCCCAATCTTACATGCCACAAAGAAGAGCACTCAATCAAATAAGAAGAAGTAAATTCAACTTTATTGATTTTCTTTTCGGCTAGGCGTCGTGCCATCATATTCAACTTGAGATAACCTCAATCTAGGCACACAAGTCATCATCCCAATCACTATCAGGTTTAACATGGTTGGCATCCATCTTTGCTTTGCCTTTATACTTAGGCTTTTTGCATTGATTCGACATATGCTCACTTTTGCCACAATCATAGCAAACACCCTTGAACTTAGGTTCTTGAATCACAATCCCCTTGTTCAACGAGTTGGGTCTTTTCCTTTTATTTGATGGACCAATACGTTCCATCAAATTAGCCTTGGCATCCGTAGCACTCGGCTTAGGATCCACCTTTCGATTGTCCTCTTCAATACGAAGCTTGACAATCAAATCTTCAAGAGACATAGCCTTTTGCTTATGCTTAAGGTAGCTCTTAAAATCCTCCCATGAAGGATTCACTCATCACCACAATGGTGAACTCATCCGGTAAGACCATCCCTTCGACATAAACACAACGCATAATGCACTTGTTTTATGACCGACCGAGAGTCTACCATTTTGTACTCAAGGTACATGGCCACGACATACATTTTCGTGCCAACATTTTTTTCCCTCTTTCATAGTGTTCGGAATTACATTACAATAGATCATTCACTATGAATCTACCAAAGTATCAAAAAAATTTTGACAACATGGAGGAAAATAAAAACAAAATAATTACAACTTCTCTTCCCCCAATATCCACCTTCTCCATTCATCATTTTAAACTTTGGGAAGATGATGAACTCATCATTCCACAAGTTCCCACAATTGCACGATTGCAAGAGACATTGGAAGAACACACACAAGCCCCAAATTCAATCTTGAACATGAGTGGAGAACTTGTTGCCCCTTCAATTCCACAACATTGACATCATCCTACACAAGGAACATGTCAAAATTAAATATTTTTCCACAAATATACAATGAGTAATAATCAATGTTAGATTAAATATCAAAACAATCATTCGATTGTTGTAGGGTTCATCATCGACACATGACTACGTATTCTCTTTGAAGTAGTATGAACCCAAGCATGGTGAGATAGTAAATCTCTTTTGGTGCCATTTCTTGAAGTCCACTCAAATAAATTTGAAAGGCTTTTCGGCTTGGGCATTCGGAGAGAGCTTAGGACTATTGTTGGAGTTGCTTCCACCGGCACCATTGAGAGTGTGATCATCCATCTTTGATCTTGAGAAGTAGAGTAATTTGTCTTGCGATTGTTGGTTACAAGATCTGTGAAGAAGAACTGAAAACACTGCAAGTAATTATGTCTAGTACAGCAAGTTTTTACAACTATATCTGCAGGTACTGCTAGTACGAGAACAAATAAAAGAAATTAAATAAATAGAAATAAAATGGAATAAATCCCAGCCGAGTCGAGGAATCCCTCTTCCCGCAAGACAAATTCGCCGATGTAGTGCTCGTCTAACGGCGGTTTGTCCCCAAAGGTAAAACGTCTTCGTCCTTTACGAGGCAGCACCGCAAATCGCAAAGGCTCCGACGAACTGAATATAGGTGAAACTGAGTTGCAGAAGAAGAACAAAAAAGATGCAACAATATGAGGGAAAATATGCAGTATCTCTGGCTACGAGAGTTGTCTGATGTTCGGGGAACCGGGGACAGGAGACAACATGATGCATGCCAATTTATAGACATGTCCACCCAGGGGGAGCCTGTCTCAGCCATCAAGGTTGGACCGTTACAAGGCAAGAGACATGGAGTAACCGACGCCATCAATGGAGCCGTTACAACTTTTGAATGCAATTTCAACATGTGGAAAATGCTTCAACACTCATGTGTGTAATTCCCCATGTGCAAAATGTGGTGTAACTGTCCACACTCAATTGCAACATGTGGCTGACTCATCAGCCACGTCACATGCAACGTGTACACCATGTCGACTCCATGTCACTTCGTGGACTCATTTCTTACTCACCGGAATTCGGTTTTGAGCAAATAAATATACCACGATCATCTACTTTTTGCGTAGATTATGTTGGTAATATTTAATTACAACGAAATTAAATATTTCACATCGAAATTTCACCACAAAGTACCCGAATTACCAACAAGGTGTGCCATCAATTTGCATAGACGCTCCCCCAGGTGGAGATGTCTGCAAATAAGAATCCCCAGGTTCTTGCTAAAGTTATGAGAAATAGCTCCAAACGCATACGTTCCATAATTATGCACATTTTTAAGAACTTCAACTAACTTAGTCTTTCATCATTCCAATTCGTTGGAGCTTGTACAAATGTGAGACAAAGTTATTTTACCTTTGCAAATGACACGCTAGCCACCGAGCACTACATAAACGTATTCTTCTTGTTGGAAAAAATCTCCCCAATTTGACTACACATATCTAAACCATGCCATTTTTATTTTCGTCTTTTTACTTCTAATTAGCAATTTTTCAATTTAAGCACTTGCACGTTTTGATTTGCACTTGTACTCTCTCAAGTTGTAAAAAACATGATCTCATTATAGGAAAATGATCAGAAGAGTGAAAGTTTAGAAACATGAATTTTCTTTTCAGTAAAGAATAATAAAAGGACATCAATCTTAGAAATTTTTTTATTTAAAATGTTTGCACGTGAAATTTTTAGCGCTACATAAATTAATTTTTACAATAACATTTTTGCATAATAAAATAGGCTTTGTGAATAAAAAAAAAATATGTATATGGTACGATATAAGATCTAGAACTCAATGCCAAAATAGTATACGTCAAATTCTAAATAACTCCTTAAAAAACCTTTCTAAATAACTTTTCAATTGAACTTGTTTGTAAATGAGTTTATTAATTAAATATTTTATCAAGACTAATTGATCATAAACTTAAATGATATTGGGGACAACCTCTACCCGCCTTTTTAATAGTGAACCATGATTTAATATATAAAAAAAGTTATATTTTTTTAATAAATTATTTTTTTATATAAATAAAGTTGAATTATTAGACTTTGAAACAAATGCAAAGAGTTAAAGTTTCAGGGGAATGGATGATGAAATTGTGAAAATGTAACCCCACAAACCTAAGCTTCTGACTTATCACCACACCCCTCATTTGCCTTTTATATGTGTGAGTGTGACTAAGCTGCTATCATTGTGTCTAATGAAATGTAGCTATTATTAAATATATAATGCACAAAATTACTTGTTGATTCTTTTGAAAAAATAATTATTATTAATTGGGGTTCTTATCATGATTGCGATGAAGCTTAATTAGGTGCAGTGAAAGAAAGGGAAATTTTGAACCAACTAGTATTAGAATCAAAATTTGAACTGTGATTAGGAGTTAAATGTAATATCTAGGAAATTATATATTATATTTGTGAAATAAAGATATTACAATTGGGAAATAAAACTTATTTGACCACTGCTTTTAAGTTGGGAACAATTTGAATAGGGTGATATCTGGAGAATATTTGAAAGCTATGGCAAAATCTTACATAATTTTCAGCCACATGCTACTCTAACCTATCACCTATATTGTGCAAATTGAAGAAGAAATGGGGCATAAGGAATTTTCAGAGAAGGGCAAGGATATCAATACAATATTTTCTAAAGATTTCACCTAAGATATTACACATGCTAGCCTAAGAAGAATTAAAGAGGCGGAGAAGAAGACTTGAATTAAATGAAGTCATGCTCCCAGCATCTATTTAACCCCTCCCGCAGCACCCTTCCAACTGCACCTGTTCATCCTTATTTTCCGGCCACTTTCCGATGAACCACCGACGTGCCACCCCCACCCACACGAAGCCGGTACTACGTAGTTTACACAGCAACCGAGATCACCCATTTTTGTCGTGAAACGAGGAAGTTATCGCTGTCCGAAGTTGCTGCGATGGTAAGTCGGAGTTTTTGCATAGATATTCATAACTCGTTAAATTGACGATGAAACTTAGATTTGTTTACATATTCGTGTTCCTCGTGAAAGCAAGAACATTTTGACACCGATCCCCGACCGACCCACCCACCGGAGCGTCGCCGCCGTCGTCGTGAACGGAACCAGCGAGGTGAGCTTCGTCACCTCCTTACCAGCGGATATTTTTGTTTTTCCGGCGAGTTGTGATGCATCTCATGGTCAAGGGACGACGTATAGTAGGGTAGGATAGAAGTCGGGGAGGTCGGAGGTGGTGAATCGCTGGAAAACTTCGCGCATGTCGAGCGAAGCTTCTGGCCGTGCGGTCGCGATTGCTGCAGAAAACAACTTGCATCGATCAACGCTACTATTTTACTCGACGTGGTTTGCGTCGATCGACGCAGATCGTTCCCCAGCCCCATTTCGCGTATTTTACTCGTTTTTGGTCCGATTCGATTTATTTTCTATGCATGAACTTATATATGTCTATTATTATGTTTCATGCACGAGTTTATGCAAAAAGAATTAATTTCCAACGTCGGATTTTGATTATGTTAAATAATGTACGGTTAATTGCATATTTAAATTAACCTGTTAAATCATGCAACTTGATAACTGTAACTGAGATTATTATTGCTGAATTTCATGCATGCCTTGATATACGAGGAAAGCATGACTGAATTGTCGGGTTGTCAGTCCAGTCCAGTCCAGTCAGTAGAGCCAAAAACCTGGAATCCTAACAAGTCAACTAGATACTAACTATTTAACAGTTAGACTATACGTTCTAACGTATTTTTATGTCGTATTGATGTTTGAAGGAAACACAAGGAATCACCGAAGCTCATCAACTCTATAAATTCATCTCAAATGCGTACACTCTTTGAAAGGTGGGGACTATTTCGATAAAAATCTAAAAATTCCCTTTTCGAGCTGTAAGCTCATTTTTCTAAAATGTGTAACAAAATGTTTTTGTTTTAAACTGATTGCCTATGCCAAATGTTTTCGTGATGTCATATCTGTACCTCTGGTTGATTAAACTCCCGGAGAGATAATTAATGAGGTATGAACCGGGCACCAAGGCTCGCGCTAAACCTTATTAATATTGAAGAGGATTGCTATCCTATGAATGTCGAGCCACTAGCTCCGTAATTCTCAGGTCCCTCAGCTGGAGTGCTGACACCTCACGGTGTGATAAGGAGAGATACGGGGTACCTTTAAAATCGATCGGGTCTCACAGGTACGCCCTGAGATCAGTGCACTAATTGATGACAGTGAGAGTGGATTACACCATTCCCAGCTGTTCATCGTAACTCGGAAGTAGGCCAACTTCCAGTTACAAAACGGTAAAAAAGATATGATTTCATACTATAAAATTTGCCTGCAGGGAAAATATAAATGTTTTAGGTATTCACGGTATTTTCAACAAAACCCGTGAATTACCGGTGTGTGTGGCATAGCTTTCATACTTATAAATGTACATTTTCGGGCATGTTTCCACAGGGTACATTAGTACTCAGCCCCTCGCATTATTTCTAAAATGTGTAGGTTAAAAAGGCCAGAGCGAGGAAGAGGAGGTGTGAAGGCGCTGAAGCGGTGGTTATCTGGTACAAATAAGAGCAAGATCCTGAGATATGCATCTTCACATGCATATCTCTTCTACGTAACTTTCCGATGCAATGAACCTCTGAAAATTATAAATTTCTTTCCCTCTTGTTAAATTTGAGAATTTACCCTAATAATGTAATAACTTCTTGGAAATTGTTTCTTTCTGTTGTATTATTACTATTGTATGAATGCGTTGGGTTGCAACTGTTTCCGTTCATTTTGTTTAATTCATACAACCAATTGAAGTTTTCTTGTTAAATTGACCAACGCCACTGTAGCGTTCCCAAACAATTCAGAAGGGAAAAATCGGGACGCTACATTAAATACGACTGGAAACCAAGATTATGTCCCAAAATGCGTTGAAGTTCAATTAAATGAACATCTAAGTTTTCGTCATTTTGAGATGATTTAATTATAGAAGGATGTATCTTATAATTAAACATTTTCTGAGTTCAAATTTCACTAATATAGAGTTTGGTAAAAATTTATATGAGACGGACCCACGGAATCAAAAAATTTCAATATTTTTCAATTAGGTTTTTAAGTAAATGATGTTTTGTTACTTAATAAATGATTATTTTTCTTTAGTAAAAAAATTATTTAATCTTCATTTAATAAAATGATGTTATTTTATATACAGTAATGATGGATGTTAATATAATAATGATGTATTCAGTGTTTATTCAATGAATGATGTATTTGTATACAATAAAATATGTATTTAGTCTTTGTTCATTAATTAATTGATATATAATTTTTTTTATGATATGAATCTTATGAGACTGGTTTACTAAATTTTTGTAAGAGATCATCTCTCACAACATCATCTCTACAATGTTTATTGCAACAATAAATTTTACTAACGGAAGTTGTTTGCCTATCAAAGTTGATTATTCAAATATAATTAATAAATTGGTGTATATGAGCATAATATCCGAGATACTGTAAGTAGCAAATGTAAGTTATTCTAACCATGAATAATAGAAAAAGTTTGGGACAAATACTTACAATTAATACTTCCAATTAGTAGCTTTTGATAAAACTATCATCTATTTGCATTTATAATAAATTAAGAGGTTAAATATATTACAAATCAACTAATTAAATATTAAAGTATCAATTCGTTTCGAATTTACAATTGGAGCAAGAATTCGGTTATGCAGATTTGAAAAAATTACAATAATTTGCAATATAATTGTACGTCGGTGTAAATTTTATAAATGATGAGTGTTGTCTGGTGAGTCATGCCAATTTTCTAATATCACATTTGTTAGGAAGTATTCCTACCTATTTATTGTTTTGATGTGTCAAAAGAATGTATAGAAACCACCAAATAGAAGTGTCTCTAGTTTAGCTTAGTTGGCACAAAAAATGTAAAGTCTTGTTAGGATTTGCATCGAGTTGTAATAGAGCTGACAAAGTTGTCCAACACAAATTGGGTGGAAATCCAAAAGCCCTAGTTTGGATAGTATGGAGTAAGGAGAGACCAACTTCTTGTTTAGAGCGGATGACTATGAGATCCTAACCAAAGATACCAGCCGGATCATCTCCAGTTTACACAGTCAGTTCCTACTTGCACGAAGAGACAAAGAGAACAAGTCAGAGGAATCACGGATGAGCAGTCTTTAAGAATGGAGATGTATTAAATACTGACGAAGCAGCAACTAGTTAGATTCCTCGGACTAGAAGAGTCATTCTGATACAAAAGCAGAATGTCGATATCTTGTGTCAGAAAAGGACGTAGCAGGTGCAGGACTTTTAAAAAAAACAACTTGCTCCCGTCAGAAAAGAGACACATCAGATTGGACATGCTCAAATGTCTCTAAGCAACTACAATTTTGAAACCTCTTCTACTTCGTCTATAAATAGACGAAGTACTTCCATAAAAGAGGTTATGAACTTAAACGACCAAAAACGAACTTGGACGATCATTGATGAACTTTGACAAAGAGTGCCAATCTCTTAAAATTTCTAATAAGTTCACACATAGTCAACCGTGTGTCATTTCTTGAACACGAGACTCGTAGTTTCTAAACTCAAGTTATTTTATTGGTGTTTTTTATATCCTAGAAAGAACACAATAGTCATTGCAGATCTCCAACAGTGATTCTTACGGACGTTCAGCCAACTAGTTCAACAATTCGGGAGGAACTATAAAGCTCTCAACTCTGGAGGAGGAGGCTGAGTGGTGTGCCCACACTCCAAATCTGTGAAGCCGAAGAAACCAAAGGCCTGGACGAGTGAGCTAGTGGACTGATAGACACTGGCATCTATGAGCTAGCGATAGATCGCGAGACCCATCTATAACGGAGGCTTAGTGAATTTCCTGACCACGGTCTGAGGAGAGGACGTAGGACTTAAGGCTCCGAACCTCTATAAATTCCTTGCTTTTTACTTCTTTCTTACATTTCTGCAAGGATTTTTTTAACTCAACACATTCTAGTGTTGAAGTATATTCTAACTGAACATTATACTATCAGCTCGCTCACAAATTATTTTCAGAAACACAATCTGGTTAAGAACCACCAGTTTGTGAGTGCAAGTTTAGATCTTAAAATTTTCGCTGCACACTATATATACTCTGATCTCGGGATCAAAAAGTGATATTAGAGCAAGTCGGTCTTTACAGACTGAACTGCTTTGAGTCGCTAAGGACCAGATCCATTTCCTTGCACTCTTTTTTTTGTCTAGCGAGCAGGTTAAGCATCGATGATGAATATCGCAAAGCTTCCACCATATTTGGCGGAGAAGTTTGCCATCTGGAAGAAGCAGTCCACCATCTAAGTCAAAAGTATACATCCAGAGATGGTTGAAATCATTGAGAATGGACCAATAAAGATCATGAAGGTGAACACCCGAAACGTAGGTGAAGATGGCCCGGAGATGATCAAGAAGCCCTATGGTGAATGGTCACCACCGAAGGACAAACGATGCACCCTACTGGACTCCATTGCTTATGAGTTGATTTTTTGTTCTACTAGAGGCACTTGTCGATGAAGTCACACAGTTCAATAATGCCAAAGAATTTTGTGATTGCCTCAGAGGCTTATGTCAAGAGACAGAGCAAAAGAATCAGAATAAGCTCCAAGCCTACGTCGACGAGTATGAATCTTTCCAGATGCTTCTCGGAGAAAATATTAAGTATATGGAGGCAAGATTCAACACAATCGTGAGTGAGCACAAGTCGCTAGACAGAGTTTACTCAACAACGAATCTCAATGCCAAAATTTTGTTTAAAATGTTAAAAGATGACTGGTTTGTAAAGACAACCAGCTTGAATGAGAAAGATCTTTCCAAGATCTCTACAAAGGATATGTTTGTTCAACTCCATGCTCACGAGTGGGACATCCAAATGGTGAACAAGAATGAAGTCGTTCGAGTGGCCAGTTCACCCACCCACCATAGTGATGATGCTGCATACTTCGTGAAAAGGGACACCAAGTGGAGGCCAAGGAAGTCATTCCAAACTGTCAGACCAGCCGATCAGTCAAACTTGGTGAAAGAGACACCCTCCACTTCAACCTCCAACCAAATGGAAGGAGAGAGCTCTGTGGAAGATCTGGAAGAACAGATGAAGAAGTTGGCCAAGCTTCTAGAGAAAGCAAATGCCAAGACAAATTCTCCTCAAATAGAGGACAAAAGGCTCGTGAAGGGATCACCTCGATCTTGCTTCAAATGTGAATATCCAGATCACCTCAAGTTCGATTGTCCACGTGTGGACAGAGATGAGAGAGAAAAGCTCAAAAAGATCTTTGAGCGAAGAGCTTCAAGGCCAATGCCAAGGCGATGCTGTCAAGAATAGAGATGTCCGACATTCTCGAAAATGATGATGGATACATCACTTTAGATGAAAATTTGGATAAAGAAGCTCTACTAGTATTTCTAGCCACTATCGAGGAAAGAAACCACAATGATGCAGAAGTAGAGATGGCCTTAACCGCAACTGATGACGAGGTAACCAATTCTTTACCAATTTCAATGCTTTTTGCATGCATAATAGACGAATCTGAATCGTATTGCTCCAATTCAGAAGACGTTTCCCTCGATCTTTTTTCAAAAGAATTCTTAAAATTTTATGAACTTAAAAATATTTTAGCCGGAGAAAACTCCTCGCTGAAAGTGTGAATTTTAGTTTTGATCAATGAGATTGAAAAGTCTGGTCTACAAGCGAGGAACTGGCCAAACTTAAGGAAGAACAATCCAATCTATTAAACGATTTTAAATGTATTAAAATGGAGTGTGATTCCTTGAAACAGAAAGCCCTTGATCAGGAACCTTGTAAATGTTCCATTGTGAAAAGCTTAAGTTAACTTGAAGAAGTGCTATTTATACTAAGAGACCCCAAGGATAAAATGGGTCTAGGTTTTAAAGAAAATGATTTGAGCAATTATGCATCTTCTTCAAGTACTGACACAGGCAAAAACAAAATTATCTTTATAGGTACATGAAGATGTTCGGGGACCTAAATCATGATTTGTGTTTTGCAGGAAAAGGTACATGCAAATCAACTTCAAATGAAGAAGAAAGTGTGGATTCTAGATAATGGTTGCTCGACGCACATGACCGGAGAAAGAAGTCTTCTTACAGATTTTATAATGGTCAAAGGACCAACGATCATGTTTGGTGACAAATCTAAGGGTAGAGTGATAGGGAAGGGATGCGTTGAACAAAATGGAATCATCATAAAAAATGTATCTCTTATCACCAACCTGAAGCATAACCTCCTAAGCATCAGTCAGCTTAGTGAAATTGATTATGTTGTTTCCTTTGACGAGTCAAAATGTCAAATTCGAGATGTGACTTCAAGGGAAGTCAAGCTCAGAGTCATAAGGAAATGAGGACTATACATGGTAGACTGGCAGAGTGGACAAACATGCTCATGCTTTGTGGCAACCAGCTCAAGTGAAGCAAACTGGTTGTGGCACAAAAGGGTGAACCATCTAAATTTCATGACTATCAATTATTTAGTTAAGCACGAGCTGGTAACGGGTCTGCCAAAGGAAATCTTCAATAAAGAAGACATCTGCAGAGCATGCCAACTAGGAAAGTAGACCAAGGCCTCGTTCAAGAACAAACGAGTTAATGCTAGCATAAAATAGATACTAGAGCTGCTCCACATGGACCTCTTCGGACCAATGACTCCACCCACCTTTGGAGTCAAAAGATACTTTGTGGTAGTCATTATTGATGACTACTCGAGATACACGTGGGTGAAGCTTCTCAAGAGTAAGGACGAAGTAAAGCTCATACTCCCTGAGCTAGTGATGCTTGTCCAAAATGACAGAGGATTCACAGTGAAGAGGATCAGATCAGATAAGAAAATGAAACTAAGTTCTGTAACGGACCTCTGATGGAATTCTGCGCTGAATTCAGGATAGGATACGAGAGGTCATCCCAAAGGACTCCACAACAAAATGGCCTTGCAGAAAGAAGAAATCGAACTCTCAAAGAGGCCATGAGGACTATGATGGGAGAAACCAGTTTGAGTGAGCATTATTGGGGAGAAGCTATTATCATAGCTTGTTACTCAGAATATAAGCGGACTCAACATCCATTTATAGAAAACTCCCTATGAAGCATATCATGGTCATAAGCCTTCTTTATCTCATCTTCGTGCTTTTGGTTCACCATGTTATATTCATAATTATGGGAAGTCCAAGTTGAATACTTTTTCTCCTAAAGCTAATGTGGGTGTTTTCCTTGGATATGGACACCCCTCTCACAAGGGATACATAGTACTCAACAAGACCACTGGGCTTGTGGAAATAACATACAATGTTATTTTTTATAAAGCTACTTTAGTGGCAGGACCAAGAAAGAACTTGCTGAAGAGATTCATGAGATCGATAATGTTGATGAATGATAAGCTCGTAATTTGACTCACTTATCTATATTATTTTCTAGTGTTTCATTTAGTTTTATCAAGTTTCTTTATACATTTCATGCATGAGTCGAAATTATGAGGTATTATACTTGTTGTGGTGAGTTTTTACAAGTTTTGGGGCAAAAAATGGTTAAGTTTGGAAAAGTGGCGAAATTGGGAGGTCTCTGTTTTGACCGACGTGGATCCATGTTGACCGATGTAGAAGATTTATTTCAAACGACACAAGTCTATATCGACCGACACGGAATTCAAAAAAGGAAAATTCAACCCATATTGGAATATATCTTATTTTTAGCCCTAGATCTCAAAATATAAACATCCACCTCTTTAAATACCCATGTAAACTCAATTTTTATTACCTTTCATTCATCTTTTCATCCAGTATTCAAATTTTTGGAGATTGAAGATGCGAACAATCTTTATTTTTATTGTAAGTTTTTATTATGCAAGTTAATAATATGTTTTTTTTTTGTTTCTTCCCATCATGAGTGGCTAGAAACCTTATCAGGCTCTAGGGCTATGAATAATCAGTCTTGAATGCATGTTTAAATTTATCAACTCAATTTTCATGGTTTTGATTCCTGATTTAATTAATAGAATTTAAAATTGATGATGCGTCAAGAAATGAATTTGATTCTAGATTTATAGTTGTAAATTGAAAGATCGAGAGGAGAAAATTAATAACAGGAAGAGGAATTGAATATAATTGGTTTTCTATCTCAAAAGGAAGAGTAATTAGTTATAGGGAATAAATCGGATGTTTGTATTAAGGTTGATTATTATTGTGTTCTTGAGGTCAACCAAGCATAAACAGTCACATGATAGTAACCTAAGTTAAAATTGCTCAACCAATGAATTTTAATACTATATTTGATTTCCCACCATGATGAGTTCATTGATTTAGCATGCATTTTGATTGATTATTTCTCCTAGAATCTGTGTTATTTAATATTGTTTTTCAAATTCATTAAATTTCCGTATTGTTATCTTTATTTTTCAAAATCAAAAACCCAATTTCTGATTTACTCAAACAATAAGTCTTATAACTATGATTAGTATATGCGATAGTTTCGTTACACAATTCCTCTGGGTTCGACTACCTTTGGGTATTTTATAAATTTGTTTGCCACATATTTGCAATTAATCTATAGTTTTTACAGCGATCAAATTGGCGGTGTTGCTGGGGAATTATTAGATTTTATCTAATTACTAATTTATTTAAATATAAATTGGATTGAGTCTTTATTTTTCTTTATTTAATTTATGTTCATGTGCGTGAGTTTTGTTGGTTTTTGTTTTCTGTTTCAATCGATGTCGGTCGACAAAGAAGAAAATTTTGCGTCAGTCGACGCACTGCCACGTCGGTCGATGAAGACTAATTTTTCCAATTTTTTGTCTATTCTCTCAGGTCTTGCATGAACACGAGGGCTCAAGGAAAACCACTTAAAGTCTTCGACCCAGAAATTGAGGCAACAATCAGAAGAAGGCACAACAAGAAGAAAAATAGCACGATCGCCGAGATGGAGCCACCGAACAATCAAAATGCAAAGGATGACCTAAACATGCCATCTCTAGAGGATCCGGACACTCAAATCACAACAAGGAGTGCCCTATTGCTGGTCCGGGTTTTAGTTCACACATGTTCCCACCCTCAAGGCCTTCTTGTCTCTCTGTATTAATAATAGTGCCTATCAGAGCCACTTGAAGACAACTCAGACTAACCGATGGTTGATAGGAGTTATAGAGAGTTTCCTTGATGGCTTCGTTCCACTAACTGGAATAGGCAAAAGATCCCTTCCGAGATTACTACATTCAATAGCTAGAAATAAGGCAGATCATTAATTCAATTCATTTTTTCTTAAAGAAAAGGGAAAGAGGAACCCTCTAAAAGACTTTCCGCGTATCTATTTCTATCCTTGGCTGATGAGGCCTGCTGGGATATAAGATAGCTAGATACTTACTCTAATATCTGACTTCTAGTGTTAGCTCTGCTTGCGGTAGTTTAGTTCACTTTAGTGCTTACTTGTTAAAGTTTACTTGCTTTAGGAAGGGAATGATTTCACATTAGTAAGGCGGAGTAGCAGTCACTGCATTTCTTTAGCAGGGATAGATCATCTCGGAACCTTGTGGGGTTAGGAGTAAAGCATCCCGAGGTTGGCGCATCTCGTTGAGCATGGAGAAGCAAGGTTCCTTAGCGCGCTTTTCAAGCGCTTAGCTTCTGCTAGCGGCGGGGCTCTAGTCCTGGGTGTCTTTCAATGGTCTTCTAGCATTATAATAAGAATAGATGAAGTAGTGTCCGCCCTGGACATCCGCAACGTCCTCCCACGCCCTTTTCTATTTCAAATTTGGGACAAACTGAAGGAAAAGACTGACCCATTCGGTGACTTTCCTTTCGCGGTCGCCCCGGCGTGTGCACGAGAGAAGCAAGGAGGTCAACCTCTTTCAAATAGAAAATATACAACATGGATTCTGGCAATGCCATGCAGTTAAACTCTCATGTCGATCCGAATGAATCAGCCTTTCCACGTTGGTAAATCTTGCCTAGCGACACCAGAGAGAAAGCATTGTGGTTCACCTTCATATTTTTTCGTGGTCTATATCATGCGAGTTATAGCAGTCCTGGGGAACTTGTTCGGTGTCTCGGAGTTGTAATCTTCCTATTAATGATTGTGACAACTTTTATAGGATATGTAGTACCTTGGGGTCAGATGAGTTTTTGGGGAGCTACAATAATTACAAGCTTAGCTAGCGCCATACTTGTAGTAGGAGATACCATAGTAACCTGGCTTTGGGGTGGGTTCTCCGCGGACAATGCCACAACTTTTCAAGTGGAAGTCGGGGACTGGACTAATACTATGGGCACTTTGCCAGAAAGGGTGAAATCTTTTGGTACGCAGAGAAGCCAATTAGCGAAAAACCTACCCCAAGTATTGCAGAGATAGCGACTTAGCAGTTGTTCGTAAAGCTTTGGTTCCTTTCCAGGTCTACCACTTCTGGCCCTCTCTCTTATTATACGACATTCTTCTATTATAAAAAATAGCTCCTTGCTTGCTTGACTTCGTGAAAGCATAAATGACATAATAGATAGAGATGCCATGGTCAAGCAGTTGATGGTAGAAAGGGAAGCTGAAAGAGCAGAAGCTCTAAGGAGACAAAGAGAGCAAGAAAGAGAGAGAAGTCTCATAGAGGACTCCGACGATGAGAGTCCCAATGCCATGATGACGAGGTACAGATCGCAACCCGGTAATGAGGGATTTGTTGTTGTTATCAATGCCAATAACTTTGAACTCAAAACCGGTCTTATTTAGATGGTTCAGCAGAACCAATTTGGTGATCGAGCTGTGGAGGACCCTTACACTCACCTCAGGATGTTTGTGGAGGTGTGTGATACTGTCAAGCTGAACGGAGTGAGCCAGGATGTGATCCAACTGTGTTTGTTCCCATTCTCACTGTGGGATCAGACTCGAACTTAGTTTACTCCTTTAGACTGTAGCAGCATTCGGACATGGGATGATCTTAGGGCAGAATTCCTTTCTACATTCTTCCCACCATCTGTGATCATGCAAAAGAAGATGAAAATTCTGCAATTCCATCAGAAAATTAACGAATCCTTGTTCGAGGCCTGGAGCAAATTCAATGAACTATTGAGGAGCTGCCTGGACATGGAGTTGATACTGAGGAGCAAGCACACATCTTCTACCATGGGGTGAACGAAAAGACTCAAGAGTCAGTGGATAACACAACTGGAGGCTATGTGATGAGAAAATCTACAGACAAAGCCCTCAAGCTATTCAAGAAGATGGTCATGCACACTCAGAAGTGGGAAAATCCAAGAAGGCCTCAAGTCAAGGCAATTGAGAAGAAGGAACCAGATGATACTCTTGAGATAGAGATTGAAAAGCTCAAATGGGAGATGGAGAAATTAACTTCTAATGTTTCTGTTGTTGATGCTGCACAGGTTGAACCTATTGCCAATGTCAATTACATGAATTGATGAGGCTACCAAAACCAATATCAGAATCAGCAACGAAGTGGTGGCTATCAGCATTACCATCCAAAACACCATGCCGGCTTTTCTTATGCTAATCCGGAAGGTGGAAAGCTTTCCCCTCCTGGTTTTGATGTGCAGAATGGAGAAATCACTAAAAAAAAGAAGGAGATCTTGGATGATGTGTTGGTCAAGTTCATCAAAGCTTCGGATTATCGAGTGGGAAAGATAGAGCAGGATGTAGCTGGAGTGCACACAAAGATTGATCGAGTTGGCAAGCATGTTCAAATGATTGAAACTCAAGTTTGCCAGATAGCCAACACCATTGGAGTCCAGCACAAGCAAGGAGAGCTTCTGGGTACTACTAAAATGAGCCCAAAGAATCAGAAAGAGTGCAAGACAGTTACTTTGAGGTCCGAGATGAGTTACAAAGGCCCCAATGTGGTCCCAAACAAGTTTGGGGGTGAAAAGGAAGAGAATCCTGTCTGGGATCCTCTGTTTCGACTGATGCACATCATGCATCGGTCGACACACAGGATCAACATAAAGGAAATTCGAGCAACACAGAAGGCCGCACATCGACCGATGCCACCCACGTCAACCGATGCACGCAGAAGTCCATGTCGACCAATGTGTCGGCAAGTTAGTCGATACAAAGAGTCCTCCAAGGCAATCACTCGGCTGAGAAAAAAGATCTTATTCCTCTTATGCCCTTCCCTCTGAGGTTTGCCAAGCAGAAAGAAGACTTGAAGTTTGCTAGGTTCATGGAGAATCTGAAAAAGGTCAACATCAACATTCCACTAATTGAGGCATTAAAGGAGATCCCGAGGTACATGAAATATCTTCGGAAATTGATGAGTGGTAAGAAGAAATTTGTGGAGAACGAGACAATGAAGATCCATGAGCAGTGCAGCCTGCTACTCCAAAAGCAGGTGCCCATCAAGAGAAGTGATCCAGGATGCTTCTTGATTCCAGTTGAGATTGGGGGATGCACCTTCGAGCGATTACTGTGTGATACTGGGGCCAATATCAACTTGATGTTGTATTCGATCTTCAAACGTCTTGATATTGGAGAGATGAGGCCCACTGCGATTACACTGTAGATGGCGGACCGATCTGTGTCGCGCCAAAAACGTATACTAGAAGATGTGTTCATTCGTGTGGGCTATCTAATTTTCCCTGTAGATTTTGCAGTGCTCGCCATGAAGGAAGATGAAGTTATGCCCATGATCTTGAGGCGTGGGTTTCTAGATACTAGTGTTGCTCTTATCGACCATCGGATTGGCGAGATCACGCTCCAAGCTAATGATGAGAAGATCACCTTCATGATCAACAAAAGCAAGAAGAAGGCGGAGTGCAATAGGATCTCCACTACTGAAGATGTTGATGAATCCGAGGCTGAAGATGAACAAGAGGAGCAAGATACCAATGAGTGGGAGCGGGAAAATGAGTTGGTGAAATTGTAACCTAAGCCATCTCTTTCTGAGCTTACAACTGTCATTCAAGACCACAAAAATTACATGGTTTATGCCAAGGGATGGAGAGTCTGGACCCGACCCCTGTGGGCATAGTGATCTAAGGTATCGTCGAGCTGTGACGTTAAATCAAGCACTTATTGGGAGGTAACTCAATTTTTAATTGCTTTCGTTTCAAATTCTATGTTATTTTTGTTTTGCAATTTGTATCATTTGTGTTTGAAAAAAAATCAGAACAGTGCTCTTTTTTGACCGATGCAGCCTGGCGTCGACCGACACAGAGGATCTCGACATGAAGCACTTCGACCCGATATAGGGGTCGACAAGAAGGTTCCACATTGACTGACACAGACCCGCGTCGGTCGATACAAAGTGCCAGCAACAAAAAATTCACGCCGCACGATTTCTGAATATTCCAAGGGATAAAAAGTTGATGTTTGAGATCAACTACCAGGTACTGTTATCTCTCTTGTCTGATTTTCAAACTTTTTCTACTCTCTGAGTTGGAAATAAGTTTGGGGGATGTGGACAAGAGATGGAACGTTCTATCTTTTATTTCTGCATTTAATTTTCTGCCTATAATTTTAATTTATGCTATTTTGTAGGAAATTTTTTTAGTTTTGATGCAACTTGAACACGAATGTGCGATTAGAATCGATTAATGGTTAAGTTTGAATTGATTATGACTGTAATTAATTGCCTATGAAGGTAGAATATCGCATAATAGGATTGATTTGAAACTTACACTTGCATGATGATTGAGTTGATTTGAAGTTAACTGTGGAAGGAAATTTTAAACCCTTGTGTGAGATTTTTTAGCCTTAAGTTCGCTTGATGTGAGATTCACTTGTATGTTTTTATTTCTCTAGAACTTGCCTATTTTCTGTTTCGAGACTACATAGTGTGCAAAAGTTTAAGAGATGATATTAGACCATCTTTGTTAACCCAATATCATAAACATTATCCCTTCACAATTAAATTTTCCCTAGTTATCCACGTTGAGCCTTTACAATTCTTTTATTTTTTATGAGCTTAAGAATGTGCTGGTTTTGCTCGTGTCTTGAGTTATGGTTTGTATGGGGTAGATTGATGTGAAATGGAGATAATAAATATAAAATTAGTGGTTGATACAAAGTTGGGTGTTAGAGTAGCTCAAAGAAACTTAGAATCCTCATAAGCCCTCTGAAAAAAAAAACAAATATGTATACAAACTATTGAAAGGGCATAAGAGATTCAAAAGAGCTAGGAAAAGAAAAGAGAAAAAAAAAAGAGAGGAAAAGAAAAAGAGAAATGATGATGAGTATTGATGTATATGAGGAGATAAAGGTGATGATGCTATAAAGTGGTTATATTTTGTTGAGTCGGCCAGCTTGATGAATTTTAGTAACTTGACCAAATTTCTCTACCTTGTCACAAAAAGCCTACATTACAACCTGTTGAAAGTTCTTTTTATCCAATACTTGTGTGAACATTCTAGTAGTGGAGATATTAGAGAATTTGCAATCCTATGGTAGAAGTTTCTTCATACATGTGTTGGGTGCTTTCATCTAATCCTAAACACTTGAGAGTTGAGCGATACACTTCCCGTGAGTTCTTCCACAGTTGATGGATTATCTATCTCTTTCAAATTGCTTGTGTAGTGAATTTTTTATTCTTGATTGTGATGAATCTTGTGAAGCATTGAACTTTAACTGTGTGGTCTTTTGATTTCTTTCTTGCATATTGATTGAGGGCAATTAAAGGTTCAAGTTTGGGGGGTTGATATGTTCATAATTTGACTCACTTATCTATATTATTTTCTAGTGTTTTATTTAGTTTTATCGAGTTAATTTATACATTTTATGCATGAGTCGAAGTTATGAGGTATTATACTTGTTGTGGTGAGTTTTACAGGTTTTGGGGCGAAAAATGGCTAAGTCTGGAAAAGTGGCGAAAATTGGGAGGTCTCTATTTCTATCGACGTGGATCCACGTCGATCGACGTAGAAGATTCATTTCAACCGATGCAAGTCTATATCGACCGATGCGGAATCGAAAGAAGGAAAATTCAACCCAGATTGAAATATATCTTATTTTTAGCCCTAGATCTCAAAATATACACATCTACCTCTTTAAATACCCATGTAAACTCGATTTTTATTATCTTTCATTCATCGTTTCATCCAGTATTCAAGCTTTTGGAGATTGAAGACTCGAACAATCTTTATTTTTATTTTTATTTTTAATTATACAAGTTAATAATATGTTTCTTTTGTTTCTTCCCATCTTGAGAGGCTAGAAACCTTATCAGGTTCTAGGGCTATGCATAATCAGTCTTGAATGCATGTTTAGATTTATCAACTCAATTTGCATGGTTTCGATTCCTGATTTAATTAATAGAGTTTAAAATTAATGATGGATCGAGAGATGAATTTGATTCGAGATTTATAGATGCTAATTGAATGATCAAAGAGGAGAAAATTAATAACAGGAAGAGGAATTGAATATAATTGGTTATCTGTCTCAAAATGAAGAGTAATTAATTGTAGGGAATAAATTTGATGTTTCTATTAAGGTTGATTATTATTGTGTCCTTGAGACCAACCAAGCATAAACAGTCACATGATAGTAACCTAAGTTAAAATTGTCCAACCAATGAATTTCAATACTATGTTTGATTTCTCACCATGATGGGTTGATTGATTTAGCATGTATTTTGATTGATTATTTGCCCTAGAATTTGTGTTCTTCAATATTGTTTTTCAAACTCTTTAAATTTTGGTATTGTTATCTTTATTTTCCAAAACCAAAAACCCAATTTATGATTCACTCAAACAATAAGTCTTATAACTATGATTAGTATATGCGATAGTTTCGTTACGCAATTCCTCTGGATTCGACTACCTTTGGGTATTTTATAAATTTGTTTGACATTGTATTTGCAATTAATCTGTAGTTTTTACAGTGATCAATGAACAATTGGGCTTTGAAAATTATGATCATGAACCAATTTCTCCGACTAGATCTCTACGTGGAACTTCTTCACAACCATTTTCCTCAGCTGGTGTCGAAATTGTTGAGAAGGTCGGTGATGCTATTTAACTTGCTGAGGCATTGGATTCCATCTTCTTAGATAACAACATCATTCAAGGGGGAATCCAACCTAGGGTTTTCGAGCTTGAAGAGGAACATCCTTCAGAAAGAGCTCCAGAGATAGAGGAAATGGCAGATCATGAAGACCTAATTGTAAAGTTAGGAACTGATGGTGATGGAACTGTTGATCAGGGAACTGATGACCCCATCACACAAGTTCTTGAAGATTCAGAAGTTGGAAATGTGCACTCCACATGAGGACCAGTTCCAGATCAAGAATCAGCTTTAAAAAGACAGATCGTGCCTGAATTCTTCCATCTCATGAACGTGCCAGTCGCTGCAACGTCTTGCCAAGAGCCATTCTTCCAACCAATCAAAGTTAGTGAACTTTACAGACCTAAATGACTGAGACATCATCCAGAAGATGCCATGCTAGATGATGTTGCAAATCCAGTTCGGCAAGGAAGTGCTCTACTCACTTGTTATATTTCCCAATATGAGTCGATGAAGATTGAAGAGGCACTTCAATTGTTAGAATGGATCAATGCAATGTAAGAAGAGCCGTCAAAATTCACCTGCAATAATATTTGGTGCTTCGTAGATAGGCCTACTCATCATCTAGTGATAGGTACCAAGTAGGTCTTCAAGAACAAGTGGGATGAAGTTGGCAACATAGTTAGAAACAAGGTGAGACTTGTTGTTAAGGGATATGTGGAATGTGAAGGCATTGATTACAATGAGACCTTCGCACCAGTAGTAATCCTGGGAGCAATATGGATGAGAAAAATGCTTTTCTCAACGGAGAACTTAAGGATGAGGTATACGTTGAACAACCTCTTGGCTTCGAACAAGGTACTAAGGTCTAAAAACTAAGAAAAGCCCTTTATGGGTTAAAGCAAGCTCCACGAGCTTGGTTCAGGAAAGGGAAAATCGACAGGACTTTCTTCCTTATCAAAGATGCCGAAGACATACTCCTTGTTCAGATCAATGTTGAAGACATCATCTTCGGATCCAGGAACTCATCTCTTTGTGAGAAGTTCGCCCAGCTCATGCAAAACAACTTTCAAATGAGCATGATGGGAAAGATGACATACTTCTTAGGCTTTCAAGTTCATCAATCCTTAGAAGGAATCTTCATACAATAAAAGAAGTATACAAAGGATCTCATCAACAAGTTTTGTCCAGATAAGACAAAAATGCTCAGAATTCTGATGACCACAAGTGTGAGGTGATCTCCAGATGAAGAAGGAGAACCAGTTGATCCTACCAGTTTCAGAGGCATCATAGGACCCTTACTCTATTTGACAGCTAGCATGCCAAATATTTGCAACGTCGTTGGAGTGTGCACAAGATTTCAAGTGAATCCAAAGAAATTGCACATGGAGGCTGTCAATAGGATCGTTAGATGCCTGAAGTGTACTAAGTCACTGGGAATCTGGTATCCTAAGTGTGAGAAGCTCAACCTAATTAGATATTCAAACGCAATCTTCAGAGGATGCCGAATTGATTGAAAAAACACCAGTGGTACTTGTTGGATTTTGGGTCACAAACTAATAAATTGGTTCAGCAAAAAAAACACTCAATTGCAACTTCAACCACTTAAGCTGGATATGTAGTTGTCACTAGTTGTTGTGCTCAAATCTTATGGATCAAACAACAACTAAAGGATTATGATCTTGCGTTTGGTTGTGTATCAATCTATTGTGATAACAATAGTGCAATATGCATCACAAAGAATGTGATTCAACACTCTAGAACAAAACACATCGACATCAAACATCAATTCATACGAGATCATATGGAAAAGAAGAACGTTTTGGTGAAGTATATCAGAACAGAAGATCAACTCGTAGATATCTTTGTAAAGCCTCTTCCCAAAGAAAGATTCAGAGAGCTATGCATCAAGCTGGGGCTTCTAGAGTTTGACAAAATAGCATATGAAGATGAATGAGTCAAAGCTCTCATTCTTGGTTTTCTGAAGAAGCTGAATGAAACTGAGTCCAAGCTCTCAATTTTGATATTCCAAAGAAGAATAAAACTTAGTCCAAGCTCTCAGTTTTGATATTCTGGAGAAGAATTTAACTGGACACATTCACTAGTTTAATTAAGATTTCAGCTTCTGCCACATTGGCAACAAAATAGAGAGGAGACCAGTTTGCTGAGTCAACAAACTTGGACAAGGCAGGATATTCAAAGTGTCGTGACCACAGTCAACACACAACATTAAATCTGACACTACCATGCAACAGAAAATAAAGGAAAACGAAATAGACACATTAAATGATTCAGAAACATGCACCGCGGATGCGAAACGAAGATTAATTCTCCTAAATATTCGGGACATTTCAACTTCAAGAAGACTAAATCGTCAAAGAGGAAATCACTCTCTATATAATGGGATCTCTGGAAACCATTGAAGGTATCAAAAATACACTTACCAACTCCAGATCTCTTCCTATATAATATCCTCTTTAATTCCTCCCCCTTTCTAAATCACTCTAACTCTCAAATAGCATCTTCCATCATACAACCGAAGATCAACCAAGATGCCTACGAGCAAAGAGACCTTGTTGTTCCTCAGTTGGAAGGGAAGATCATCATTCTCGCAAAGATTCTGTCTTAGATGATTTTTCTGTTGCTCGGCTCTCAGCTTTCAGCGATAATTTTTACCTCAGATCTGAAGGAAAGAAGGATATCCTTACCGTCAGGCCATGAATTTTTCATCATAAGATATATGATGAATAATCAGGTGGGCCTAAGGAGGATTCTTCCTTCATCATAAGGATTGGAGATTTTTTTGGTGGTTTGACCTCATGAATGGACCATCTTCTTCTCCTCATCATTTTCATCTCGTTATGACTTAGCCAAAATAAATGGAAGCATTGGTTGTCTTCAAACAACTTATGTTACACTTAAGCTAGGTGGCCCGGGAGAAAGAATGTGCAAGTGGTGAGACTTGCATTTAGGAAAACATGGTAGTGCAAGTGGCAAGACTTACTTATCATGACTTGTTGCTTAGCATTCTGCATTCGTAGCGGGATGTTGGCATTATAGTAAAAGTGGCGAGACTTATTTAAAATGACAACAATAGCTAAAGACAAGTGTGAGACTTGTCAGTCCAGTTGGAGCACCGCCACAAACTAATGGTAAGACTAGTAGAGGCGAGGATGAGGCAAGCTGGCAAATAAAAGGGTTTTCCCTGAATCCCATCACCAGCTTCAGATGAGGAAGATGAAGCGACACAATCAGCAAGGGACAAGAAGAAGATGAAGTCCTAGAAGAAGAAGACGGAGCTTATTGATTTTCATTGTAATTATAATTTACTGCTTTACAAAAATTGTAAACAAATCAATGAAAAATATAAATCTATGCTTATTTGAAGATAATAACTTTTTGTCTCAAAATGTTTGCCTCATTTCAAAATTGACGATACACATTCAGGTGTAATCAGTTTTTTGCCCTTGAACTTAACCAAGAAATATCTCTCCAATTAAGGGGAAGATTTTGAGGCAGGCTGAGTAATCATGGTGTTCAGTTTTTGAGTATTAAAATCTGATAGAATATGTCATGTAAACTCAAAACTGACCCTTTACCAGCTTAATAGCGGTGGTTTTCAACAACATCAAAAAGGGGAAAATTGTTAGGAAGTATTTATATCTATTTGTTATTTTGATGTGTCAAAAGAATGTATAGAAACTAATAAATAGAAGTGTCTCTAGTTTAGCTTAGTTGGCATAAAAAATGTACAGTCCTGTTAGGATTTGCATCGAGTTGTAATAGAGCTGACAAAGACAAACTGGGTGGAAATCCAAAAGACCCAGTGTGGATCGTGTGGAGTAAGGAGAGACAAACTTCTAGTTTGGAGCTAGTGACTCAAGGAAATTGACCAAACATACCTGCCTAGATCATCTCTAGTTTACATCCCTTATTTTACTAATTTGAGGGCTAGGAAGACGGGAAGAGAAGGAATCAGTTCCTACTTGCATGAAGAGACAAAGAGAACAAGTGAGAGGAATCACAGAAGACCAGTCTTTAATAATGGAGATGTATTAAAGATTGACAAAGCAGCAACTAGTTTAGATTCCTTGGAGTAGAAGAGCCGTTCTGACACAAAAGTAGAATGTCGATATCCTGTGTTGAAAAAGGATGTAATAGGTGTAGAACTTTGGAAAAAGCAACATGCTCCCGTCAGAAAAGAGACGCATCAGATTGGACGATGCTCAAATGTCTCTAAAGGGCTACAGCTTTGAAACCTCTCTTACTAAGTCTATAAATAGACGAAATACTTCCATAAGAGAGGTTACAAACTTGAACAACCAAAAAATGAACTTAGACGATCTTAGACGAACTCTGACAAAGAATGTCAATCTCTTACAATTTCTAACAAGTTCGCACATAGTCAACTGCGTGTCATTTCTTGAACACGAGACTCGCAGCTTCTAAGCTCAAGTTACTTTATTGGTGTTCTTTCTATCCTAGAAAGAACACATCAGTCACTGTAGATCTCTATTGGTGATTCTTACGGGCATTTCGCTAACCAGATCAACAGTTCGGGAGGAGGAGACTACGTGGTGTGCTCACACTCCAAATTTGTGAAGCCGAAGAGATCAGACACCTGGACGAGTGAGCTAGTGGACTAGTAGACACTGGCATCTACCAGCTAGCGATAGATCGCGAGATCCATCTGTAACGGAGGCTTAGTGAATCTCCAGACCACGATCTAAAGAGAGGATGTAGGACTTAAGGCTCCGAACCTCTATAAATTCCTTGCTTTTTACTGCTTTCTTACATTTATGCAAAGTTTTTTTTTTAAAAAAAAAAACTCAACACATTCTAGTGTTGAAGCATATTCAAACTGAATATTATACTATCTGCTCGCTCATAAATTATTTTCAAAACACAAACTGGTCAAAAACTACCAGTTTGTGGGTGCAAGTTTAGATCTTAAAATTTCCGCTACACACTATATATATACTGTGATATTGGGACCAAAATATTTTTTTATGAACCTTAAATTTGTAATACAATCAACTAATGTCATTATCAACTTTTAAGATTTTCAACATTTATTACATTTCTTTATATATATATAAAGAAATTATGGCAGTTTCAACCAACAATGTTTGCCATTGATGCCATATATTGCGAACTACTTCCATGAATGGATGAAATATTTTGCAAGTTAAAAATAGAAAAAGTCACATACTAAAAGATGAAAAGAAATTAAAAAATCACCGACCTTAATAGTGGTGAATCCGCTCTATGTATAATCAATTGTTTATGAGTTTTCCGATAAATAAAAAAAAATCTATTTTACTATTGGGTTTTGCTATTTGGCTAGAATCTGGTCAACCAGATTATTAAAAAAAATACTTTCTCTCTCCTTTAATTACTTTACATTAAATTAATGCTATTAAGATTTACAATATTACCCTTTTATAAAATTTTATAAGTAACTTTCTCTCCATTATTATGAATATTTAATTACAAGCTACAAGACAATTGCAATTAATAAATTTACTTTTTCAATTTTTAATAAAGATTAATTAAATTTTTAATCTTAAAGTTATCCAAAAAAATTATTTTGAGTTAAAATGATTTAGATAATATAAACTTATACTTTGATTATGAATATCGAGATTATTTTAATTAATAAATTCTCAAATATTAACAATTCAAAATATTAAGATGAGATACATAATATAATCAAACTCTATATTATATGATAATTTATAGTGCTTTTTAAAAAAATTAACCAATTACTAGTAGTCTAATTAATTATTAATAAATATTCTCATTAAAAGGAATACCTATATATATATATTTCCAACTTAAAGGATTAATATAAGGTCTCAATAATGGAATCCTATTTTATATCTCAAATTTCATATCAAGCTGTGCTTTCAGTTCAAATCCCGTAAAGGAAAAATGACAAGAAGAAAAATGTATATTATATCTTAATTAATATTAAATGTTGTAAATCAATTGTCTTATAACATATTATTTTATTTTAGAGATAAAATAAATATTTATTTTTATACATATATTCGTCACACTATATACGAAAAAAAGACTAAATCAATGTGATCCAGTAATAATTCTCGCAAAGATAAATAATCGAGATATGTCAGCTTATAATAAAATAATAATATAATTATAACATATTATATCAAGCATTTGACACTTTAATAAGAACTATAATACAAAATGAGATAACAATTCATAATATTAGGATGAGACACACAATATGATCTAACTCTAAAATGATATTATGTATCACAAGTCAACATTATTTATCACCATCTAATGTTATACTATAGTATTATGGCATTGCATCCCAATAGTATTAGTTATAATCAATTTGATACTATAATGTGACAATTTATTCGAATATTCATATTATAAGCTACAACTTCATTAAATACGATATTATATGTCAATAAATTAAATATTATTCGATTATTGACTATATTATAGTAGTATATGATATATGTCATAATATAATGATATTGTTTATTGTACGTTGTTGTTAATATTGCATGTCATATCTTAATATTATACCGATTGGCGACATCTAGTCTTTCATAGGCTTATACACTCGCATAGAGTTCGATCATTAGAAGTTCATTGTAACAAAAGATTCACTCTAAATTGCATAACTCTGCGTCAACCACGACAGTTATTCGTGTTGATAATTATATCTTCGTCGTCTATTTACAGTTTTCTTCTGCTATTCCCTGTATATTGTTTGCGCAGTTCTTGGGGGCTCCATATTCGACTCATTTCGAACCTCAACAATACTATATTACATAGATTGTGTTATATTATATTTTAGCTTTATGCATTATTGTTTATTTTGTGTGATACTATAAATATGTGTCACTTTCATTCTATAATTAGTTATTATTTATTTTTATAATATAATTTAATGTGATACTATAAGTTATAATTTCTTTTCATGGCAATATATTATTTTATATTTTCTTATAATTTTTTAGAAACTTCATTAATAATTAGTCGAAACATATTTTAAAACTTTTGCTTAACTTATATACTTTTTTATTAATTAAACATTACTTATATATAAATATATATATATTAAATGCTAAATCTTAACTTTTGTGTTTGCATTATATTTTGATTTTATTTTGAAGTTTATGGAATAAAATGAATGCACTATAAAATATTTTATATTCTTAAGATATACATTGATAAACTATTAAATACTTTATAATTTAACTAAATAATTTATTTTTTTAAAATAAAATATAGAGTGATATATATATATATATATAATACGTTTTGAGAGTTAAAATAATATTTTAACTATTATTTAGTGATATTGATAAATTAATTATATTTTGGAAATATAAATTGTATTAAGTGTAGAGAGAGAAAACTTTCAAATTTAAATTAATCTCTGCAATAAATTAAATGAAAAAGGACATTTCTGTAAAATGAACAAAAGCATTAAATAGTAATAATGAAATAATAGTAAATTATTCACGAAAATTACAGTAATAACATTATCTGGTTGACCAGATTCTGGCCAAACAGCATTTTCCTTTACTATTTAAATTGAGTATCCAAATTAAAAAAAATAAATAATAAAATTAATGTAAATATATTTGCATGTCATCAATTATAGGACCGGGATTGAAAATAATTCAAATCTGAAACGTGTATATCCACAATTATCACTTAAGCCTTATATTAAATAATACTCCATCTAATTACTATTACAATAATATTATTACGATTGATCCAGCTTAAGTTATTAATTTCATACTTTAAATCATTGACCAAATTAATATCCTTAGTTTAAAATCACTCAATAAAATTAAATTAATTTAATTTGATAAATTTTATTAATTTCGACACTGTAATTGTAATGTCTTTGCTAACCTATAAGTATTCGGTTTGGAAATGCCCTAAAAATGATTGGTGTTGGCATTGGATTCCTATTCTGTGTATGAATTTTATAATGCATGTAACTGGGCGTTAATGACCGGCCCACATGCCGAACACCCCACCCCCTACATACAATTTCTCATTTTCTTTTACTTCATTTTTATTCCATTATTCTTTTCCCCACATATAACAATGCTACAATTCAATAAATTAATATCATATGAATTTATGACTTGCATCTCATCTACTTAAAAAACAATCTATTTCTTCAATAAATTAGCAACTACGTATTTCTTTTACTTTTTCCATCACTCTCTATGTTTTGGAATTTTGATTTATTCCTCTATTATTCAATTGAATAATTCAAAATAATTAGCTATGTGTTAGTTATAGTATTTATTAAAGTTACAAAACTCAAATAATTATTACTACAAAGTTGTACCAAAAGGAATATAATAATTGTCAATTAATACAAAGTAACTAAATCTCGAAATGTTGAGCTGAAATGGAATGTAATATAATTATCAATCATTTTAAAAATGAACTTCCCATTTAATCATTTACGTTAAAAATTTCAAAATTGTTTTCGAATAATTTGGCCGAACACGTTAAATACTCCAAATCTGGACCAGTTTTTGAGGGGTCCGAATGATTTTTTGTTTTCACTTGTAATATTAAAAAAAATAAAATGAGTGGTTCAGTGTGACAAAGCAGTGAAACGTCGCCGTCTTGATACCAGGAAGTCATACGACGTCGTTGGGAGCATCTTTATTACACCGCAAAACGCAATCGAACATTTGATCCTTTTTTGAGAGTAAACATTTGATCCTTTGATGTAATAATACAAAGAAGTAATCGTTGACCGTACTAATCTGCCCAACGACAGGGATCGAGGCTCCGCCGCCACACACCCGGGCTTCAGGATCCGGACCCGCTTCCACTCGCACAGGATTTGGTGTTTGGCGCTGGGGGAAACGAGGTTAATTTGAACAGTGTGTAATGGCGGAGCGTATGCAGCTGCGAAAATGAAGGTAACGATAGAAAAAGCTGCCGACCGAGATTTCCGGCCTTGTCCGAACCCTCAACCACCTTCAGATCTTTCGGACAAGCCTGGTTTTCCGCGCAAGCCGCCTCGCCGCAAAACCCGGTCTTTCGGCGCCGGGGTTCGGCTGAAGAGGGAAGCTGGAGCTCCGAGTTCGAGACGGAGTAGCCGACCTGAGACCCCTTTGCTTAAATGGAAGTTCGATGAGGGCAATGTGAAGAATGTGGCTGTGGAGGAAGAGAAGTTTTCCGGTGAAGTTGCCCGGAAGAGCCGGCGGAGAAATAGTGCGGCTGTTTCCTCTAGGAAGCTCGCTGCCGGTCTTTGGAGGCTGCGGGCTGATGTCGGCCAAAGGGTAGGGCTTCAGGTATGTTCCATTCTCTGACATTAATGTGACTATTTAATATTAATCTAATTCTATTTACCTATACAGTAATTTCTTCCTTATTTTAAAGAAAATATGTGTCTATTAATTAGGCTGGTAATGCGGATTGATGTTTGCAGTTGATGGATTTTGTTTTCTTTTCTTCCTCACCTGGGTTTTGCTTTTCGTTGCAATGGTGACTGTAATTTTCTTGATTTAGTAATTCAATATAAAATAGTACAAAAGAAGAGAGAGACGATGCAGTATTTACGATTGTTTTCTTCATTTATTATTGGTGGGCTGTTGAATCAATTCGGCTTTGCCTCTTCAATTGTATTAAGGTTTTCGCTTGTGATAATAGAGCTCTTGAATTGAATCATCTATCTTTTCCTTTTACATTTATTTACTTTCATGATTGTGATGCTATTTAGATCTGCTGCTCCTTTTGTAGCTAGTTTTTTCATTTCAAGTAATTAACATGGTAGCTGTTGGTCCTTGCCTTGCAGCCTGAAGGCGGCCATTTTGGACCCTCTATTCATTGTCATCATGTTGACAGAGTGCATCAGACTCCGGACTCTCCCCATTCGGTTTCTGGTCCAAAACACGGGCTTCTCTACAAGGTATGCATTTGATGTTGTTTGTTTGCACTGGGTTGTTGACTCAAGAGATGAGATTGTATCTTTTTGCCTTGTTTACTAGAGAGAACTTCATGGCGGCTTCTTTCTTCTTGCAGACTTTCAATTTTTATTCTGAAATTGAAAATCCTCTTTACACAATGCAGTTTGATCCTCAATTTCCAACCTATGCAATGGAGGGCGCCACCAAGTGGGATCCTGATGGATGGAGAGAATCAGATGATTTGAGCCAAATTTTTGGCCATCCAAAGCCTAGTGACCAACGAGCAAAAGTAATTTCTGCCCTTGAGGCAGAGCTGCTGCAGGCCAGAGCAAGAATCAATGAGCTTGAAAATGACCGCAGATCCTCCAAAAAGAAACTGGAGCAGTTCCTGCGTAAACTCAGCGAGGAAAGAGCTGCGTGGCGCAGCAGAGAGCATGAAAAAATCCGTGCGATTATAGATGATATCAAAGCTGATCTGAGCAGGGAGAAGAAGAGCCGTCAGAGGCTGGAGATTGTCAATTCTAAGCTGGTAAATGAGTTGGCTGACGCCAAGTTATCTGCCAAGCGTTACCTGCAGGAATATGAAAAGGAAAGGAAGGCCAGAGAACTGATAGAGGAGGTCTGCGACGAACTGGCCAAAGAAATCGGGGAAGACAAGGCTGAAGTAGAGGCGTTGAAGAGGGAGTCAATGAAACTCCGGGAGGAAGTGGATGAAGAGAGGAAGATGCTGCAAATGGCAGAGGTGTGGCGTGAAGAACGAATTCAAATGAAGTTGGTTGATGCCAAAGTGATGCTTGAAGAGAAGTACTCCCAGATGAACAAGCTAATAGCAGATCTGGAGCCTTTCGTGAATTCTACAAGTGCGGCGTCAGATTCGCAGGAGATCAAGAAAGCAGACTTCCTCCGGCAGGTGGCTGCCTCTGTTAACATACAAGATGTGAGGGAATTGGCATATGAGCCACCCAACTCTGATGACATTTTCTCTGTTTTCGAAGATGTCAATTTCGGCGAATCCAACGAGAGAGAGGTCGAGCCGTGCAATGGCTACAGTCCGGCAAGCCATGCCTCCAAAATGCATACAGTGAGTCCTGAGATAAAGATGCTCAACAAAGAGGGTTCCCACAGGAACTCCCACGTATACATGAACCGGAGTGGCGAACTTGAAGAGGATGCTAGTGAGTGGGAAACCGTGAGCCATCCCGACGATCAGGGCTCGAGTTATTCACCAGATGGGAGTGATCCTTCTGTAAACAACAAAAACTATCAGGCCAGCAATGCTTCTCTAAATGGAATGGAATGGGAGAAAGATGGTGAAGTCGACTCAGCAAGAATAAGGCAACTGAAAAAGGTTTCATCGATATCGAAACTCTGGAGATCACATCCAGGCAGCGGTGAGAATTACAAGATCATATCAGTTGATGGGAAGAACGGAAGGCTCTCAAATGGTAGACTTTCCAACATGTCACCTGATCATGGTTCAGCAAAAGGTTGCCTGAGCCCCCAAGATCTGTCGGGGCAATGGAGCTCGCCCGACTCAGGGAACCCACATGTAAATCGCGCAATGAAAGGATGCATCGAGTGGCCACGAAGCTCACTGAAGAATAGTTTGAAGGCCAGACTGCTGGAAGCAAGGATGGAAAGCCAGAAGGTCCAGTTGCGGCAGGTTCTGAAGCAGAAGATTTGAGGTCTCCCCTGCTTTGTTCCTTCTATATGTTCAGTTACTACTCGGTCGATCGGAACGAGCAAGGGATGGATTGGAAGCTATGATCCCCGTGAGGCCTGGTGAGAGGATCGTCAGATTGTTTGTTGCAAACCTAAGTATTATCATTCCGATGTAGCATCAATTTGGGTATGACGACCACCTCAGCAAATGGTTATGGCACTGTTGTAAGTTATGATGTAATTTGTTATATTTATCCTACATAAACCAGTTATTGATACAGATGGAGACATTGAATCCTGTTGTATCTCTAATTTGGCTTCAGACTCTCGCTTACTTCCTTGCTTTCTGTTATTTTCTTGCGGCAATTCGAATCATCAAGTTATGAACAAAAACTGCTCATGAATTAACAGTTATTATAGAACTAAACAAATACAAGAGGAGGGTATCTTTCTTTACCAAAATGAAGAAAAGACTACGTTATAATTAGATGGTCGACTTATGATCTGCAAGATATGACCATGCACAACACAAGGAAAAGGATTTGAGGCGAAAAGCTCAGAAAAAGTGTGAATTCTCCAAATTAAATTGTCTAAGAATCCATGGAGAAAGTTTCATTGAGAACTAAATAAATGCCTAATAGATCAAGCTTATTGTTGGTCAAACAGTGGGAGATTCTACTGCAGTGTGGCTATGCATTCGATTTCGATCCTTGCATCCAATGGTAGTGCGGCGACCTGGTAAGTCGAACGGGCTGGAGCGGGTGCTGGGAAATCTACATGACAAGTTGTAATATGATTCATTACGATATGCATTGTACAAGAAAAAAAAAAAAATAGCTCAGTGAGCTTATTTAAAATGACAATAAAATGGCCATTTACATTCCTATACAAAGTAATAACTTCACATCTGTATAAGAACTGACAATGTCCCTTCGCTCGGGGTGTAGTGGTTAAAACACCTTTCCTGTGACTGAGAGGTCACAGGTTCGAGCTCCCAGGGGGACATTTGGGTGTGTGAGTGTGTGTGTGAGTTTAGTTAATGTAAAACTTATTCAAAAAAAAAGAACTGACAATATATCGAGCACATATATCCGGATTCTGAGTGCTTAAAGAATATTTAGGCATAATTCTACACTTTTAGCAATTTAAGTTCTGTAATTAGATGATTTTGGAATGTTCTACAATATAAGATGGTGTATCAACCAAGGAAACTGGAATTTTGTGAAAATTCCAAGAGGTTCAAGAACACAAGAAGGGGAACGTTGAATAATAAAAAAGTGAATGAGCAGATAACTATCATGGGACGCAAAATAATATTCACAATATAAAGTATCGAGTTGACTTTCACTTAAGAAAACTCACATTTTGCATAAATTTCATTGACTTTCTTGAAGTCTTGCAGATCAGCCAACCTAGACAAGCAAGGACCATTATGTTAATTGGGTCACCAAGACTAGTTTAAAAGAAAATAAAGGTAGGGGAAATAGAAAATATGTTGTGAAGCAATGAGAGAGTTCTTGGAGTGCAACAGAAGTACCCACATGATTGTAGTCTTGACAACTGAGGCATAGCTGGCACCACTTGCCTTAAGTATCTCACCCATATTCTTAAGTACCTAGTAGTATGCATGATCTCAAATACATATTAGCAAGCCTCAATTGATAAAATAGAACGAAGCAATTATAAAATTATATGAATTATCAAGGACAGCTTTGCAAGTTATTTTCTTCACAAGGCATCATTCTCCAAGTGCAAAAATTAGACATAACAGAGTCATCTCTTTTGCAAGATATCACCTTATCCCAGTCCTGGAGCTTCTTAATAGTAGGATGACACTAATTCATGAAGAACTAACTTTTTCACGAGAACTAAGGTCTACAAAGAAAGGCTAATCCCCAATCTGGTATTCCTGACTAGTTAACATAGTTTGGAAAGCTTTGCAGATTAAGGAGCCATGATTACACCATCATGATTACCAAATTGATAGAAATGGACCAACCACAACTGATGATTATGACACAATAAAGATGATTGACTCAGAGAAACTTGATCTATGCATGGCTTTAAAATATAACCTTCAGTTTATAAATGTGGAAGCTAGCTGAACAAAACCTGCAGAAAAAGGGTAACTGCTATGACAACTTAAGAAGCTCTCATCATGCCTGAGACTTATAGTGGCAATTCATATTTTCCATCAGTGCTCCATATGGAGTGAGGTATCTTGACTCAGATGTATTCATGTACTTGGTTTCCTCAAGCATACACATCACAACCTATACATGTTCGTAACTGTTTTCAAATAAAGATTTCATTCAACAAGATTGGATTCAAATACAATGGCATACCTGCTCGGTTTGTTCTTCAACACTATCTGAGACGAATTTTCCAGTCTGCATATTAAACATTGTAAGTAGCTCGAGACATATTTGGGGACTTCATTAAAGAGAATCACTATATATCTAATAAACACGAACCTCCGGAACAAGTCCTAGAACACCAGACACAAATAGCATATTATTAGCTTTGATGGCTTGTGAATAAGGCCCCAATGCTGCCGGAGCTTTGTCTGTGCGAACAGCTTCCTTATGACCTAGGTTCAAAAGCACATTAAATCCGCCATGAGCATAATTGAAAAGTAATCGACAATGCAGCCGACAAAACCAACTCAAATTTTACTGACTAAATGAAACCTTGTTAAAATGATTTTCCATTCACAAAAAATAAGAGCAAATTACTCAAATTTACGAACTCTATTTTATCAAACCCAAATATCCAAGTGTACATCAGTTTAGCTGATCAATACATTCCGGTCTAACAGATTGCGCAAATTATTCAACACGCGCAGAAAATTCGACACAATTTATACGAACAATTCCGTTAAGCAAGCAGGATTGCAGAAGAAATAACAATTCCAGATTACGGATACATAAAATCACGGAATACAGGTTGCAAAAATGAAAATAAGAATGCGTATGGTGACCTGCAGTAGCAGCTGAGGACATGCCCAAGGAAGCGAAAGGCGGTGACAGAGCGGAGCGGCGGAAGTTAGCGCCAGCCAAGGAGACGCAGCCGATGCCGGCGGCTAACGGAGCTCTAGATCGTAGAGACGCAACATCGATCGTCGGCAAATGAAAGCTCCTCGCGGCGGCGCACCACGTCATCTTCAGTCTTCCTCAGTCGCTCGCTGTTGAGTGCGTAACTACCAAAGCTCCAGGGCTACCAACAACACCACACCACACTCCCTATGTTTTCTTTCCTCCTATGATAACTCATCATCTTGGGCCTTTTAAAATGAGCCCACTAATAAGCCCAAGTCATTGACTACTTAGATTTTTAGGCCCAAATCATATGCCTACCATTCTTTTTTGCACTCTGCTTTATTTTAATTTCTTGATTCATTTATTTATAGGGTTTACTTTTAGATTCTATATACTTAATTTTTAATGAATATCTCAGAGAATTTGAAATTTTTAATTACTATTTTGCAAAAGTTGTTTCATCATTTACACTAATTCTGATTTCACCTTTGGATGAAAAAATATCACTAACATAGCTCGAATTTATAATTGTTAGATAATAGATAAAGCACTTAATCACTTGTACACTCGAGATCGGAAATCGAGAACGCATTTATTGATAACTAATGGATGGAGCTAATCAGGGGCGGCACTACGTGAAGGCTCACGGGGTCGGCCGCCCCCACGGCGTTTCGAATTTTTTTTTTATATA
Source organism: Plectranthus barbatus (assembly GCA_026898455.1). Lineage (NCBI taxonomy): Eukaryota > Viridiplantae > Streptophyta > Magnoliopsida > Lamiales > Lamiaceae > Plectranthus > Plectranthus barbatus. Next base: position 55,731 of record JAPKLW010001323.1, on the reverse strand, counting down.
CATGTATTTTTTTAAAAAAATATAAAATTATATACTATCGACCCCACAAAATTACGATCCAGCCCCCACAATACTCGAGCTCTACATCCGCCCCTGGAGCTAATAGAAACTAGTATGAATGAGAATTTTCTAGGGGTTGCACTACTGCACTTGACATAGATCAAATACGTCCACATCCATTTTAATTTCCTATGCATGAAAATTACATTGCTTCACATGTTGTATATATACTAATCACAACTACGTTTGCATGTATAAGACTTGATTATATAAAAATGTATATAATTTAACTTTATTGATTGAGGATTTTGCTTATAGTTTAATTCATTAAGTAATTTTCATAGAAGAAATATTTTGTAGTTATATACCACATTATATCTATGCACCTTAACTTTAAAACTGATAAGTTTGAGGAGTTTAAAATGAATTATAATATTAATTATATATATATTAATGTCTAAGTTAAACTATTCAAATCTTAAAGAATAAAAGTTACAGGTATGGGTAATTATAATATGATACAATGATGATTATAAATAAAAAAAATAAAATTAATCAAAGCAATATCCTTAAATATAATATTTAACAAAATATAATAAAGTGCATACTTTTAAAAAAACTTTAATAATTACAAATATAAATATGATGAATTTTCATGAGTGCCTGCTAATTATCCAATCCAATTATGATACATTATATAAATTCACATGTTTAATGTAAAGTGACTCTTTAACACTGAATCATCTTTCAACTCCAATATACTAGTAGATGTAACAGCAACCGAAAGAATCCAAGGTCCAATTAATTTTATATATTTTGATGAGAAATGCAATTAAAGAATGGAGGATTCTAGTGTAAAACAATATTAATATGTATAAATTAATTTGTCCGACTCCATTAATATGGGTGTATAGAAAATCTATGAGAATCAAGTTTGGTGTGCAAGAGGAGTATAAATTAATTAATAATTAATTGTAATTGGTCAATTCAGAATTACCTCCTCAGGCCAAAATGAAGCTCCACTTTTGGAATAATCCAGAGAAAACAATTGCATTCATTTTTTTTATTTGAATCAATAACTACCACAAAATTTTCAAAATAAAATAGAATGTGCAAGAAGCTTTTGATCTGTCTTCTTAATTCTTCCCTTTGAGAAACAGCAATATTTTATTGGATCCAAACTTTTGTTTCTAGATTCTGGGAAATATATCCTCGATAAAAAATGGTATTTAAATTGTGCTGATTCTTGCATTCACGTGTTGAATGAATTGTAATTCTTATCTATTTTTATTTTTTAATAAATATTTTGTCCACGTGAAATTTTAAAAAAATAAGAATTAAATATCCTTTAACACATGTCGCATAACAGGAGAATCAACACGATTTTAACATTATTATTGATTTAGGATATATTTCCCTAATAAAATCAAAGTTTTGGATATATTTCCCTAACATTAAAAAAGATGGGATAAAATCCCCAAAACCTCAATAGTTTTTGAGATATTTTAACTAGTTTTCCCGAAAAGATCATACATTTTCTCAAAATAATAACAGGAATTGGAAACGAATCAAAGAAAAATACGAAAGAAATTTTTTTTTGTTTTAGTACGCGACAATTGATCGATTCCGATATTTCAAATTCAAAACTTTTAAGAAATTAATATCACTGTCGAAATATCTTTAAAGAAATATCAATTATTTATTTTTGAAAATAAAATATTATTAAGAAATCTGCACGATAAAATATATACCCACAGACTCGTTTCAATTATTTACATTTATCCAGAAATACTGATTTTATTTTCAGCAAAATATTATTAAAAATATATCAACTTATTTTTACTTTTAAAGGACTGAGAGAGCTTGAATTTCATGCACATAACATATCTATTTTATAACACATATAGTAGTATTAAATTTATATCCGCGTAATGCACGATCCAAAAACATGATATCTTATTTTTTATATGATGATAAAATTAACAAAATCATATATTTAAATATTTTTTAGTATTTCTTTAAATACTTTTAATTTTTGTGTCATCAATATTATCTATTAATATATTATTTTTAATATATTATACATCCAATCATATATAAATTTAATAAAAATAAAATAAAATATATCAAACACGCAACCTACAAAAGTAGCTTAATTAAAAACAGTATCTCATAAAAGAAATTATACTAGTGTGATTTTAAAAATAGTAAATATAATAAATTAGTAAATAATGTAATGTTTTAAAGAAAAAGTGACAAATATAATTTTATTAGTATTTTGTTATTATTTATTGTTTTATAATAGAATAAACAATAAATAAAAGATGTGATATTTTTTTGGGGGAAAGTGACAAAGGTGTAAATACATGCAACTATTTTGTTTTAACATGTTAGTAAATTTGTAGATTTTATAGTATTATTCTCAATAAAAAAAATTCTAAGATAATGATTTACATAAGACCGTCTTACAAAAATCTTAGTTTAAAAGACAAATATTTTTATCATGCATGTTTAATTTACAGATTACATATAATTCATGCTTTGTGTACAATGCATAGACTAGCTATAGCTAAATAGTATGTACGTAAAGTAAATACATATAATTTATAAATCAAAGTAAGCATATAATTTCACAAAATAAGATTTATGAAACAATACAATGTATGAATTGGCTTTAAGCAAAGGCAAAGCTTGTCCTAGTTTTTTTTTTTTTTTTTTTTTTTTTTTTTTTTTGAGGAGGCAGTTTCTCCTAATTACTATTACTAGAAAAGACCAATTTTAAATGAAAAACTTTATATTTAACGTTTCAACTTACTACTTTGACAATGAACAACACCTCATATAACTGAAATTTATTGTAGTATGTCACTTCAGATCGAAAGTTGGTAACCACAGATATCAAATTAATAAACTATATAGGGTTCATCGTAATTTCGTTTTTTGAAAAACTTGAATATAATTTAAAAATTAATCTTAATTTTAGCAATTTTATCCATGGGTTTCTTTTTTGAAAAAAAAAAATTGAAGCCATCCGTATATACAACTATGGTTTTACGCACCCCCACATGCATGCATTAAATGAAGTGTTATTCAACTAAAAATATGTGTTTTAAATTTGCAAAAACAATCTAAATTGTTTGTATATAATGTTACTAAAATTAAGGAAAATTGGGTTAAATTGAAAAAAAAAAAAAAGACCCAGAAACTCTGTGTGTGTGTGTGTGTTTTTCTTGATTAATCCAATTCTCCGTGTAAATTATGAAATCTGGCCAAGAATAGTTTAAAATAAGTGGGAATATTTCAAAATGATCATTTTTATTATACAAAAACTTTAAAAATGGGAACCGATTCTTAAAATATCCAGAAAAAAATGCAAGTATTGTAAAAAAAATGTGCATGTATTATTATTATTATTAAAACAATTTATGTAAAAAATGTTAAAGTAAGTGTAGGCAGTAGGCATGTGAATTATTGGTTATTTGTGGGAGCATTATTTGATTTGATTAGTGGACAATTCTGTGGGCAGATATAACCTGTTTTTGTGTTAGTTAAGTTAAGACCGCTGCTAATTACATAAAAGATAGTATTAACCCTTCTTATTAAGTGGGTGAGAGATACAAAATCCAAGTCAATCTATTTAATTTTAATTTCAGATTACATTTCAATTATATAAATAAGTAAATAAAAGCGATCCCATTAGGAATTTCAGTTCTATTCTTTAATTTTGTTCATCATTGTTTTTCCATTTTCTCCACAGGATGTTGCAAAAGAGAGGCTGGTTAAGTTTGTGACGAGATATCTGGCGATTACTTGGCCGCCAAATTCCAATCTTTTTTTATTTTTCTTAATTATAGAAAACGTTTATTTAATACTATATAAATATTTAAATATAATTATAATAACTGCCTTATTTAATTGGTGAGACATCAATCATGCGGATAAAAGAAATTATAATGACTCCTCTATTTTTTAAATAATTAATTATTTTAATTTAATTTCAAATATAATTGAACTTTCACATTTCTCAAACTCAGTATTCCTCAACTAGAGGATATCATATGTTGCCACTATGCATAGATGTGGTTAAAATTGATCGCAGTTTTTAGGTTACCTTTGTATGTTGGAAATTTGGGGATTTTATTATATTTTTTTGTGTGAAATTTAATTTTATCGAAATTAAATATTATCAAATTAATATACGCGATGAGTAGATGATTGTGGTATACTTATTTTCTTAAATTCGAATTTTGGTGAGTGAGAATCACGAAGTAACACGGTTAATGGGAATTATTGCATAAAGTAGTTATGTAATAAATGATGTCTCACACTGATTAATTAACTAATTATGAAGTGTATATAAAACATTATTTATTGGTGTGTAATAATAAGGTGTGTTGTGTAGGTGACATGGTGATGCCCTCACCCGCCGTTGACGCCCCGTCCCGCCTCGGTCTTCGGCTGCTACCGAGCGCTCGCATCATGTGCCCCAGTCCCGGCTCGGTCTCTATTTTTGGCAATTGGTCTTTGAGCTCTTGGGCCTCGGGCTTGGCTTGGCCCGCTCGTGCGAGCTTGACAAGTGGGTTGTTGACGTGGCTGGTCCAGTCGATGTGGTGCACACGTTGGATGTGACGAGGCTGACGAGTCAGCGCATTGAAAATTGTTGCAACTCCCGTTCAAACGAAACCATTACTCCCTCACGTGCATTATGCCTGTATCTCCCACTGTAACTACCGAGCAATGATTTTTGTGTCGTGACCGACATGCTCCCCATGTCTGAATCTCACCTATAAATCGACATACATAGGTGCATGTCTCAAGTTACCAAGAATAGTCGAATCACGTGGTGCTACCTCGTAGAAGACAAAGACGTTTTACCTTTGGGGACGAGTGCTATCAACACGAGCACTACGTTAGTGTTTTTATCTTGCAGGAAGAGGGATTCCTCGACTCGACTTATTTCATTTATTTTGTTTATTTTCTTCACTTCTAGTACCTCTATTTTTGTTGTATTAATTATCAATAAAAGTTGCATCATTTGGTTGTATTTGTTGCATTAAAGATGTCTCAATCTGCGATTCCTAACAATGCAAGACGAAAATCTCATATCCAGTTTGAGACATGGTTGACAACACCGTAAACTTCACTAGAGGAAGCAACACCGTGAGGCAACTCCCCCCGAGTGCACAAGCCGATAAGTCCTTCAAATTTTCCGGTGTGGACTTTAGAACTTGGCAACAAAAGATGATTTTCTACCTCGCTACACTTGAATTGGCTAATTACTTGAAGGAAGACAAGCCAGAATGTGTCGATGATGAGCAAGATACAAACAAAAGAATAGCCTTCGGCAATTGGTCTCATGGAGATTTTTTATGTAAAGATTTTCTACTCAATGCTCTAGTTGATTCTTTATATGTCATGTATTGTAATGTAACAATTGCTAAAAATCATGGGAACAACTAGAAAATAAGTACAAGACCGAGGATGCGGGTACTAAAAAGTACACCGTAGAGAAATATTTGTCGTCCCAAATGGTAGACAACCGGTCTGTGGGGGAACAAGTGCATGAGTTTCAACTTATTTTGCACAATGTTCATATCGAGGGAATGGTGCTTCCTGGTGCATTCAATGTGGCTGCGGTCATTGAAAATTGCCTCATACGTGGAAAGACTTTAAGAGTGACCTTAAGCATAAGCAAAATGCGATGACTCTTGAAGATCTTATTGTGAGGACAATAGAAAGGGTGATCCCAAAATATTGGCTGAAGAAGTTTCAAAGGCCAATTTGTTAGAACATGGTGGTCCTTCAAACAAACGTAAGAGGCCTAATGTTGAGAACAAAAGCAAGAATTCTATGGTTGAGCCTAAGTTCAAAGGACATTGCTATAATTGTGGCAAGTTTGGCCACATGTCTAGCCAATGCACTAGGCCAAAGAATAAGGGCAAAGGCAAGCTTGTTCCACAAGTTGTGAAGGACAACGAAGACAAATAGGATGATGACAACTTGGTTGCTTAGATTTTGAACTTTGATTTTCTTATAATAAAGTTGTTGCTTTATTAAGTGAAATAAAGATATTTTATTGTGGTTCAAAGTTCTTGATGATACAATTGTGTGTCATTTTGTAAGGTTGAGCGAAAAATGCTCAATTGTGTGAAGCAAATGTTTGATTGTGAGCATTGTAAAATACCACGTTGAATTGATTATTATGTCCACAATTTTTTTTAGTTAAAGAGAAATGACCAATTTTGATTTGACGAAGAGTAAGGATGTTTCATTTAAATTAGCTAAATGTAACATTGAACATAATTCTTCATAAATTAATTTTTGAATAATTAAAATGTGAAATTGATCATGCTATTTTAATTGAATATTCCCTAATTATTTGTGGTGGAAAAGTGTATAAAACACCTTGTCGACTATGAGAGAGATTCAAAGCTCCAAGTTGTTAAATTCAACATGTTGTAGGGCTTACAGTGGTGATAATGTCAAATAATGGTATTTGTGGCATTATAAATAATTCACAATAAAGTGAATGTACAAATGTCTAATATGAGACATAATAGACTATTAAACACACAATAGAAATATTATTGAGCTAAGAGTCTGAGGTCTTCTGCTCAAATGATCAACCTTGTGTGTTTAAGATAATGTTGATACGATTCTCACCGGGAAGGTTTAGATCGTAGCCTAGAATCGACGAACAAGAAAAGTACGTTGACACAACTCGAACAGATACGATGGGAAGTCCAATGCCTATGACTCGACCCTTAGAGAACCGTATGTAAGAATGCGAACGAGCCCCTACGACTCAAAAAACAACTCGGCTCACAACGAGGGATATAGCGAAGACGCCACAAACGGCTGCAGAATTCCATTTGATAAGTAAAAAATTTTCGAATTCGAGGGCTACTAGAATTCGTGAGCTTACAGATAATTGAGGAGATAATCTCACAAATTGTATTAAAAACTGAAAACTGAATAAAATTATCTAATACAAGGCCTATATATATAGGCGACCCAAAACTCTAATCTAATAAGGAAATCAAATCTAAAAAGCATATCAAATCTATTAAGATATACAACAAGTATATCTCAATATCTTTGACCAAGACTAGACACTAAATATATTAATTTTTGAAAATTACATATTAATTTTTGGCAATTCTCGCACTTCTTCGAAAATTCCTTTGCGTCTTTTTTGCAAGGGTAGGCCAATAGAAACCAGCTGTTATTATTCTATATGCCAAGCTCCTTGGTCCAGAGTGATTTCCACAGCTCCCAGCATGCACTTTTGTCAATATCGGAATCACATCTTGTTCTTTATCACATTTTAGCTAAGGTCCCTCGAACGACTTTTTATACAACTTGTCGTTAAAAATAGAAAACCATGCTGCCCTTCAAGCTATTCTTGCTGCCCTTCGAGCTATTCTTGCTGCTTCAACTTTTTGTTGTGGTACCTCCCCTTCGAGATATGTTATGATTGTGTCCATCCATGAATCTCCCTTCAAGATGGTGCATATTTCATCTCGACTGGATACATCTTTTCCTTAAATTACAGGCCACAAAGCTACCACCACGGGAACAAGTCTCGACTCGTCTGGTTCTACTAAAGCAGCGAGATTGGCCAAGGCGTAGACTCTGACATTGAATTCTCTTGGCACATGTTTCACTTACAGCTCTTCAAATTTTGTCTCCAGCTCTTTCACCATTTTGTAATAAGCAATCATTCGACCATCCTTAATCCGAAAATTGCCCTTCAACTGACTTACGATCAATTGAGAATCTGATTCGACCCAAATTTTCATAGCTCATAACTCAACAGCAAGCTGCAATCCCGCAATCAATGCCTCATACTCAACTTCATTATTCGTTGCATGAAAGTCAAATTCAATTGCTCTTTCAAACAACATCTTTCCGAGAAATAAGGCATATGCCTGCTCCAGCCCCCTAGAATTACTAGAACAATCAACATGAAGGTTCCAAAATTCTTCTTCCTCACACCTAAGAACCGATTTGATCTCTGCTTGCAAATGAATTTCGATCGAATATTTAGCAATAACATCTACCAGAATTTGAGACTTTATTGTCGTCCGTGATTCAAATCTCAAACCATAGCCCCCACAACTCGAGTGCCCACTTCATCATCCTCCCAGAGAGATCTGGCTTAAACAGTATGCTCTTCAATGGAAAACTTGAGATGAAAACTATTTCGTGCGATTCAAAATAAGGGCGTAGCTTCCTGGACGCCATTATCAATGCAAGAATCAATTTTTCAAAGGCTGAATATCTCGTCTCGGCATCTACTAAGGTCCTGCTCATATAGTATACTGGGTGTTGTGATCCCCCTTTCTCTTTGACTAACACAACATTTATTGCTCGTTCTGACACCGCAAGATACACTTGCAAAATCTCTCCAGGGGCTGGTTTTGCCATTATCGGCATTGTAGACAGATACTCCTTGAGCTCGACTAATGCACCATCACATTGTCTACTCGAACTGCTTTGATTTTTTCAGGAGCTCGAAAAATCTTGAAGTTCGATTCGAATACCTTGCTACAAATCTGCTCAACACTGCCAATTTTCCTATCACCCGTTGCAACTCCTTGACTGATTTTGGTGGTTGAGTGTTTTTAATCGCTTTGATTTGAATCGGATACGCTTCGATTCCACTTTGACTTACCATATATCCCAAGAATTTCCCCGAGCTTACTCCAAACTGGCATTTTATCAGATTCAACTTCATGTTGAATTTTCTTAACACTTCGAAGGCCTCGTGAAGGTGAAGAAGATGTTCCTCCATGTTCATTGATTTCACGATCATGTCATCAATGCATACCTCCATTAACTTTCCTATCAACCCTTCGAACATTTTATTCATTAATCGTTGATATGTGGATCCTGCATTCTTCAACCCAAATGGCATCACTTTATAGCAATATATGCCTTGATTGGTCATAAATGACGTCTTCTCTTGATCTGGAGGGTGCATTCGAATTCGGTTATATCCTGAAAAGGCATCCATAAATGACATTGCATCATGGCCTGTAGTGGCATCCACCAGCCGATCGATGTGTGGTAGGGGAAAATGGTCTTTTGGGCACGCCTTGTTTAGATCTGTATAGTCAACACATACCTTATTTTTTCCATTCTTTTTTACCACTACCACATTTGCCAACCACTCCAGATATTTAACTTCTCTAATAAATCCAACCGCTAGCAAGTTTTTCACCTCCTCTGATATTGCTTCATTTTTATTCGAGGTGAATCATCTTCTCCTTTGATGTACCGGTTTGAACAAAGGATTCACATTCAATCGATGTGAGATGATTGCCGGATCTATCCCTGGCATGTCCGAATGACTAAACGCAAAGAAACTTTGCCTACTCATCAGAAAGGATATCAGCTTTTCACGAAAAACAGGTTGCAAGTTTTTCCCAATAATAGTGACTTTTGATTCATCCTCTGCATCGAAGAATACCTTTTCCACTTTTTGCTCTTCAATTGCCACAATGGTACAAAGTGTTTCTACATAGCAATCTCTAGCAGTGTGTTGTTCCCCTTTTATTGATTGAACTCCCCATGGAGTTGGAAACTTGATTACTTGATGGAAGGAAGAAGGAACCGCTTGTAGCTCATGAATCCACGGATGCCCCATGATCACGTTATAACACGAATCTGCATTCACAACTTGAAATCGCACCAACAAGTTTATGTAGGGTTTTTCCGTGAACCGAATCACCAAAACCAAACTGAACCGGATCGAACTATGGATATTGCTCATAATTAATTATTCTCAAAACCTTAGCATGCTCCTATGAATTTAATACAAAATTGTGGATTGAGAGATTACCGTAATTCCGTAGTGTCTGTACCGATCTTTTGCGTTTGAATTCCAAAATCCAATTCAACCACGCAATCCGATTTCTCTG
>JAPKLW010001323.1:0-34643 GCA_026898455.1 Plectranthus barbatus | reverse complement strand
ATATATATATATATATATATATATATATATATATGCATGTGGGTTTTGGACGTATAGATAATAAATGCGTAAATAGAGTGGAAATTGAAAGAGGTGACGATGGAAAAGGAATATATATTATTATAGTAAGGTAAGTAATAAATTAGATATGCATGGGGCTCGGGTCAGGTGCATTGCAGATTGGACCCTACTTTAATGCTTCTTCTCTCACCATCTGCGACTGCTCCTATAAAAATCTCTTCTCCTCCTCCTCCTCTGCAATCAAATATTATACTTTCAACTTTTCTCACTCTACAACACACTATCATTCTCTATCTCTTTCATTTGCACTAATCATCAAGCTAGCAATGTTGAAGATCATTTGCAGAAAACTGGGCATCTCTCAGAATGGAGCTTTCTTCAACCTCATCAACAGATTCTCTCTCGCTCTTTTTACTTGCATTTCCGCCATGGGTTCGTCTCTCTCTCTCTCTCTCTCTCATCACAACAATTAATAAAATCTATTTACTTGATATATATATCGAATGTAATGAACATGCATGAGATATATAAAAGTAATTTATAAGTTGCAGGTGGAGCTGTAGTAGGAGCGGTGGCCGGAGCGATCAAGGGGCCGACCACGGAAACCGGGTTCTCACGTGGGTTGTGCGTGGGAGCGGTGGCGGGGGCCGTCACCGCCGTCCAGCTGGTGGAGCTCCTCCTTAATGGAGAGCCTTTTTCCAAGGTATATACATGCATACAAACACAATACAATCCCTGTAATAAGCCATGTTTAATAAATGCTCCACCTAGAATCAGTGGTTGCTTGCCTCATCCGATCAGTAGAATCTTCTCTCTCAAATAATATTTTATTTCATTGTTTACTTAGTACAATGTAGAATATATATTGGGGGCAGTAAATAGTAATTACCACTCACCCTTATTAATTCAGGTCAACTGTACTCATATGTATGATATATTATATTGCTAAATATACAATCTACTGTCACTGTTTAAAGAATCAAATCAAATGATTTCGAGTTTGATATATATTTTTGGGGAAGAATTTCTAACCAAGACATCTACCTCGTCAAAAAAAAATAAAAATCTTTACCTGGGTCTTTTTTTTCTTTTTTAATTTCTATCTCCTTATTATTCTTGGTAATTACTCTTGACATTGAGGCAGACATGAAGAATATGTAATAAGATAGCTTTTATTTACATGAAATATTGAATTTTAAAAAAAATTAAGTTATAATAGAAGTTCAAATTTATTTTTTTCTTTTTTTATTTTTTTTGGTATTGAATCACCACATGAATTTAGAAATGTTGATATGTGTCCATTTGACATTTATCACTTCCAAGTGGAGGTAAGTGACTTCATTTCTTGCACAAAAATGTTGAAAAATAACTCCATTAATTGTTGATAAAACCTTTTACTTGGGGCTTATTTGGTTTGGAGGATGGGATGGAGATAGCTTGATTTAATGAAATTATTTTGATTTTGTAGTTGGAGATTAGTTGATTATAATTTTAGTGATGTAAGATAAATTATAAACATTTTACTCTGATATGATTTTTAAGATTAAAATGTTGCCAAAGCAATATTTCCCATTGTTTAGTAGAGGAACACATCTTATTTCTGTTTTTAGGCATTTTAGAGGGTCTGGTTTTGAAGTAATTAGGTTGTTAATTATCATTTGTATTAGAATTGAAATGAAGAAACGATGGTAGAAGAATGAAAATGAAAATTGAGTGGAAAAATGGTGGTTGTGAATGAATTGGCAGGCAGCTCTAGTAAGCAGTCTAGTAGATGGGAAGATATTTAGGGAGTGGGTGAGCCCTGCAGTGCTTGGAGCCTACCAATGGCAGATTAGTGGTATGGAGGGCATGACGGAGTTCTCAGACATCTTCTTCGACGACCTTAACCTCAGGGGACTCTCTCCACATTCCATCACTCAATTAGGGGCCTACCACTTCCACGATGCCATACAAACTCCGCCCTGTACCATTTGCTTACAGGATATCAAGAATGGAGAAGCCGCCAGACGCCTGCCTTGTAAGCATGTATTCCACCTCCATTGCATAGATCAATGGCTAATGCGCCAACCCAACTGCCCCATTTGCAGAAATGAAATCGACTACTTGTAATTCATAAATCTATATCATAACTTTGCACTTGCAATGAAAATATTCATTGGGATACAGATATCAATATGTGAGTCATGGTAATTTGAATTTGAGATTTGATAATCATAATAGACAAACAATCCCTATAGAGAGAGAAAGAAGCAAGATTAAGGAAACGATAATTAAAATAAAGGAGCATATGGATTGTGAGTTGTGGTTTTAAGTTGAGCCTTGGAAACCCTGTCAACAATCCGGCTTTTGCCAGCCACTTTCTCAAAGTAATTGACATAACATTGCACATGCATTCTCTCATACAATTATAAAATCTTCAACATGCTACATTATAGAATTAATGCGCCATTTTGATATCACGAATAAATATTTTCTTCCACTAAACAAAACTAAAGCATAACTAAAAGTGATAATCAAGATTTTAAGAACCAAAAGGGTGCAATAACTTCCAAGTTTTTTTTGAGAGTCAAGTCCAGAGCTGTTGATATTACATGACATATAAAAAACCAGTTTAATAACACGATCAAAGATGAGAAGAACTCACGAAACCAACCCACAGTTAATGCTTGGCTAAATTCCTGATAACATATTGCAATATGCCTCCATGGTCATAGTATGCTAGCTCAACCTACACCACAATTATGTAAAGCCGTAATCAGATACACTGTCGAAATCAACAATGAAATGCAAGGGATTTACCTCTGTGTCAAACCGCAGTGTACATGTAAAAGATTTCCCATTGTCGGTTGTCACTGTTACATCTTGTCCTGGTCTTATCTCGCTAACTTTTGATGGAAGCTCAATTGTGTAGCGCTCGTGACCCGTCAAACCAAGAGTTTCAGCATCCTCACCAGCCTTGAAGCACAGAGGAACAATACCCATCCCAACCAGGTTACTCCGGTGAATCCTCTCAAAACTTTTGGCAATCACAGCTTTTACACCCTAAATTACCAATAGAAAGTTACTGGCAATTGCACAAGCCAAAAAAAGATTCAACTCACCATCCAAGAGTCCAAGGCACACTCACCTGCAGCATCGGTCCCTTGGCAGCCCAATCTCGAGAGCTACCACTTCCATATTCAGATCCAGCCAGAACAATGGTATCCTCACCAGCTGACTTGTATCTCTGCAAACATTAATCCGCATATTAGATGACTGGCACTAAAAGGGGGTCACATAATAAGCTACATTTCATATATTTTCCAATTACTTTCTTTTTGGGTAGAATCAAGTAAGTTCCGTTATACTGAAACTAATAAAATATGTGCGTGCAAGAAGAAATCATGTATTCTTGCAAACCAAGACATACCATTGCAGCATCATAGACATAAAGTTTCTCCCCTGTTGGAATATGGATGGTTTTTGGGCCCACTTCTCCATTTAATAATTTGTTTACAATTCGAATGTTGGCAAAGGTACCCCTAGCCATCACTTCATCATTGCCACGGCGGCTGCCGTAAGAATTAAAATCCTTCCGGTCAACTCCCCGCTCCATTAAGTATTTTGCAGCTGGGCTGTCTTTGTGGATGCTTCCAGCAGGAGAAATGTGGTCTGTAGTAATACTATCTCCGAACAGCAACAAGCAATAAGCATTCTTCACAGGACGAGGACCAGGCGGGTCCATACTCATGCCATCGAAGTATGGTGGCTTGTGGATGTATGTCGAATCAGGATCCCATGAATAGAGACTTGATGAAGAAACTGACAACTGATTCCAGAACTGATTGCCATTTGTGATAGCTTCATATGTGCTCTTAAACATTTCAGGAAGTACACTGGATTGAACAACCTACACAAACACTTCTTTAACTGATTTGTATGAAAAAGTGCATATGATATAGTCTGGTAGAAATGAGTAGATCAAGTTACCTCCGCTATCTCTTCACTAGAAGGCCAGATATCCTTGAAATAAACACTTTTTCCATCTTTTCCAGTTCCAATCGGTTCTTTCTCAAAGTCAATGTCAACCTGAGAAGTGAAAGAGCGGTATGTAATAGCTAAACAACGCTTCAAATTTCATCAAAACCCAAGGTAACAAATGCTATGTGCATAAGTAAACTCACACTCTGAAAACCTATTTAAATCCTATCTGCACATAGAAATTGATTTTGAAATCAAACCAGCAGGTCATGCTAGTATACATGTTTTAGTCTTGCACAGATGGAATGAAATAACCAGTGCGAAACTTATAATTCTCTTCCATTATAGTTGATCTTGCGACCACAACTTAAAGAATTGTTGAAGATGCATTCTCAAATTTATTGCCAGTTCTAGTGTTTCCAATGCCTGATAACAATAAGAGAAGAGAGAGAAGAAAGAAAAAAAAAAAAAGATCTGAGCCATACCGTGCCAGCAAGTGCATAGGCCACAACCAATGGAGGTGAAGCAAGATAGTTTGCTCTAGTCAGAGGATGAACACGACCTTCAAAGTTCCTATTGCCAGAAAGTACAGCAGCAGCAACAAGGTCTGGGAATAATTGACCAGAATTCGTAAATATGAAGCAACAAATGCAGAAAAGATTATAGCATAGACAACAATTTAATTAGTAATTATCTTCTAATCAAATGTTCCGTGCTCAACTCTATTCAAAATTGCCATCCATCCTCAAGGCATTATTGAAGGTTTGCAAATTCTGAGTTGGGATATTCAAAGCTTCAGGTCAAGGATACTTAGTAAGAACACAAGGATATCAGGCCATGTAAACCAACTGTACTCTTTAAATTATCGTTTTAACGTGGCCAAAAGAGAAGGGGGGGGGGGGGGGGGGGGAAGAAAAATTTGCACTTAGATAAATAGAAAACTATGCCAAACAAACAATGACATATCTAACAGCCAGCATAGAATCATCACAAGTCACAACTTGAAGTTCATTAGTCGAATAGACTGTTTATTTAAAACCAGTTAAAAAAGATTAATAATATGCAGTTCCTGAGAAGATCGTCAGAATTTCCAAATAGTCTGTTTACAAAATTGCATTCCCCACCTCCAATAATATAAAGAAAGAAAACATTGGCAGAAAAATACCATTTTCGGTTATAGCAGATGCAACTGATTCATCAAGATCACCAGAGTTACCAATACAAGTTGTGCAACCATAGCCAACAATATGAAACCCCTGCTGGTTCAAGTACTTTTGAAGGCCACTACAAGAGGACATAAATGTCAGTGCTTAATACCAAGATAGTATCACCAAGTGGCAGATAAAGGACAATCTAACTTGTAATGCAAGGGCACAAATATATACCTCTGAAGCAAATATTTTGTTACAACTCCAGAACCTGGGGCAAGACTTGTTTTTACCCATGGTTTCACCTGTTCAATAATTGTAATAAACCTCAGATATAATGATCAGAGTAAAAGCCAAAGTGAAGATCATACTATCAGAGCTGAATGTGACCAAAAAACCTAGATATAACATGCAAAACAGTCATTGAAAAGCCAGTAACAACCTCTAATCCAAGTTCGCAGGCCTTCTTTGCAACAAGACCAGCTCCAAGCATCACACTTGGATTCGACGTATTGGTGCAACTTGTAATAGCTGCTATAACAACACTTCCATGCTTAAGTTCTGCAGGCTGGCCATGGAACGAAAACTTAACTACTTTTTCCTGCTCCTCCTTTGGTACAGCAAATCCCTGCACAAAAAGCATGAAGTTACCATTTGCTTTGGGGGTGTGGAGCAGGAAGGGAAGCTCAGGAAAGCAGATATAATTAGAAACATATTATGTTCTCACAACTTAAAAATCAATGCATATGAAATATCAAATTCTTTGGAAGTAAATAGGAGTATCGTGGATATTCAAGATTCATAACATTTTGATAGAGAATGCATGAAAGTCTAGATACTACCTTGAAACCAAGTTTATTGTTTAGACAAGAATGCCAATCCACCTTCATATCTTTTAGAGGAACCCGATCGTGAGGCCTAATGTCAAAAAGCACGAACAATAATCCCAAATGAGTTATTTTTTCCTATTCAGCATAGGGGCAAAAGATATTCTAAAAATAATACCTTTTGGGTCCTGAAATACAGGGGTCGACATCAGCAAGATCCAACTCCAGATAAGATGAGAATACTCTGTCTTGTTGAGGCTATCCAATGATTTCGTGCCATGAGATCATATTTATGTCATTCAACTTCATACAATGGAGGACAAAATATCATAAGCTAAAATAACTTACCTCATCGTAGTCCACAAACATATTGTTTGCGCGTAAATAGGCCTCAATCATTGCCACCTATACATGTAAAAGAAAAATGCCACAACTGGAACCAGAAACATAGATACATTCTTAACACAAAAGATAATACAAGAAGAATCTGCAGCTAACCGTCTCATCGCTTCTTCCAGTCAGTTTCAGGTACTGTAGAGTCACATGATCCACAGGAAAGAACCCCATAGTTGCTCCATACTCAGGAGACATATTTGCAATTGTTGCTCGATCAGCTAAGGATAGCTGACTCATGCCTTCACCTGCGTGAACGAAAAATAATATATTATGGAAGAAAAAACAAAAGAAGAAGTTACATTTTAAGCATTCTAGAGGAGCTTTTTACCATAAAACTCAACAAACTTTCCAACCACTCCATGCTTTCTCAAAATTTGGGTTACAGTCAAAACCAAATCAGTTGCAGTTACTCCATCACGTAGTTTTCCAGACAACTTAAAACCAACAACGCCAGGTAGAACCATGCTCATTGGCTGCCACATTTCCAGGAAAAAAAAAGATTATATTATACATTTCATTCTTGCAAACAAGTATCTGAAAGTGTAAATTAATAAACATCATAGACTTGAGATGTATATTTTTCAATGCATGAAAGCTAAAGGGACATTCAGAAAGAAAGAACTGAACACGAATAGTTAGGATTCCAGAAGGATATGACATTCATTTGCTGAGGAACAAAAAAGGATATTGACGGTTTAAGTTGGATACACCGGGGACAATGATTGAGATGGCCAACAATAATTTAGTCTCTCTGCCACAGGCATTCAAAACCATTTGTTGCAAATGAGATAAATAAAATTATCTAAAAGGAAGATAAAACTAGTACCTGGCCAAGCATGACTGCCTCTGCTTCAATTCCACCAACACCCCATCCAGCCACACCCAAACCATCGATCATAGTAGTATGAGAGTCCGTCCCAACAACACTATCAGGGTACAAAAGACCTTCCGTATTGAAAACAACCCGCCCAAGATATTCTAGATTAACCTGAACAATTATTATAGCATTTAATCAATTGCAAAATGCACTATGAATATACATATCACAATATCATGCAGATATCTGCGACCATCTACCAATAATCTATTAAATTTTATACACCTTGCCAAGGTTTTAGAGAAGACATAAAAAAAAATTTGATAAAACTATACCTGATGGACGATACCGGAACCAGGTGGAACAACCAGCATATTTTGAAACGCTGTGGATCCCCATTTAAGAAAAGCAAACCTCTCCTTGTTTCTCTTGAATTCGAGATCCATGTTTGCCTGCACAGCATTTTCTGATCTTGCCACGTCAACTTGAACAGAGTGGTCAATTACAAGGTCGACAGGAACCTGGACACAGCATGATTATAAGATTTCATTGTGAAGGTTCAGGCAAATTCAATCAAGTATTGCATCCAATCATTAAGTTAAATAAATAGCTGAGCAGATGCATAGCAATGCAATTTACTTATCCTCCTACACATGCATTAACTTGATTCTTCAGTTTAGGTTGTGCTACTATAATGTTTTAAAGGGTGATTATTGAACAGAGGAAAGCCATATACCAGAGGATTAATCTTGTCAACATCACTGCCAAGGTCCTTGACTGCCTCCCGCATAGAAGCAAGGTCAACTACGGCAGGAACCCCTGTAAAGTCCTACAAAACAAAGGTAAGAAAAAATGAATACCACAAGGAATGCTGATATAAGAATCTCCCATATATACTGCATGAGACCTGCCCCCTTACCTGCAAAAGAACCCGAGCTGGCTTAAATGGAATCTCAACTTGTTTAGGAGCAGAATTTTCCCAATCAATTATCTTTTCGACATCCTCCTTTGTGACTTGGAAGTTGTCACAATTTCTTATAGCGGATTCAAGAAGAATCTTGATTGAATATGGGAGTTTGTCTGAAAAACGGAAGTTCAAACCGAGGTAAAATCAATGGAAGATCAAGATAGAAAACAACAAGCAAGAACCTGTAGAATATGGATATGTCGCATGATGAAATAAATAATATGGACTAGATCAAGATAATTAGAAAACAAGACGCATGCATGATCATATATCCATAAAGTACACTAGGCCATATTCCACCCAGACTACCTTTTGTTGACCTCCCAAGCCACATATTCGTTTCATATTTACAGCACAAGAAAGTAAATGATAACATGGGTGACAGAATTTGAAGAGGAAACAACAAGAAGTAGAATGTAAGTGTATGTATGATTGCATCAGAAACTGGAAGGAAGAGTGGAGTTCAGATGGTATGGTATGAATACTGAGCCCGTACCGATTCTAGGATCATTCAGAGCAGGAAGGCTGTAAAACCTTCCAAATTCACCTCCCCCAGGCTTGGGGAGACCAGCTAAAATTCCGTTGAAAGGGTGTTCTGAAGCTGCAGGAATTGGTTAACCTCGTGAAAACAAGAATAGCAATACAATGAATTTATAGCTATTTCATTACTGAGCACAACATCAAGTGTATAACAGTCTCAATCCAAAAACAACATATTCTTCAAAATAGTTGCATTAAATTCAAGGTTAAAAGAATGAAAAGCATCATGATGAGAATCAGTCAAATGAAAGCTTAAATTCATGCATATATGCCTCACACATTTGGTCAAACTCATCACTAGTTACAACGTAAAAGGACCAACGAGACTCATTTGAACACACTTCAGAATAGAGATTAACATTCATACCACCTTTCATTTCGTTCATTAAACTTTATCAATTACCAACATCCCCAAGATAGCTAAGTCCTAACAAAAAGCTTGTGCATAAGTAGATTAAAATAACCAACAATTCACCCTTTAATTTCAATTTTAAAAACGGCGTTGGACTTCATGCGGCAATGCAATAAAATAAAAAGAAATGTACCTAGTATCCAGCACATTTATATAAGTCGATGAAAGTGAACCATGAGTTCGTGTTCTCCAAATTAAAAAAAAATAAAAACGTGAAAACCAAATCACAGACAAATTTTACATCACGTATATCGACGAATCCGATGAGAAGTAGAAAGTCATAAAGCAACTCCTGAGAAACCAGAATGACGAGTTTAAAAGAGTATCAATGCCAATCGAGGATAAGCATATATCCATCCAGGCATCGAAAAAGTAGCACAAAGAGCAATCAAACACCTCCCCCTCTCTCTCTCTCTCTCTCTCTCTCTCTCTCTCTCTCTCTCTCTCACACACACACACACACACACACACAATACGTCAGTGGCAAAAAGCATAATTCGACATCGAACAACAACTAAAAAACTGAATCCTACCCATAGAAGAGATGTTTCGTTGGAAACGTTCGAGAACAGGGGAAGCGGTGCTGATCTGAGCTCTGAGACAAACTGGAGACCGCCAATCAACACCGTGGCTCCACCGCGGAGAAGAACAACGCACCGATCGGAGCGCCGACGAGAAACTCAAAGATCGGCAGATGGCGGCGGGCGGAGAATTACAGAGGAAGGTTCGGGAACGATGAAGTGAAGAGGAGCGCGTAGAAGCAAAGCGGTGGGCGCAAGCTCTGAGAATGGGGTTGGAGGAGGTGGTTGCAGAAGAGTGCATCAGCAATGGAAGAAAGATATAAATGAGTAGGATCTGGTGTTGGGTTTGGGGTTTTAAATGTCTGGCTGGATAGCTGAAGTCGCCGGTCTCAGAGCCTCGCCTCGCCTCCTTCACACTCGACTGCAGGCGTATGCCGAGCACGTGCCAAGTTTCCTCTCAAATTTTCAATTATTTTTTCCCTTGTTTTTTCAATATATAACTATGTGATTTTTGGAAAATGAAATAGACGTTTTATGTGGAGTTAAATACGATAATATTCAGGAGAAATAAAGACAAAAAAGAAGATAATTCGAGATAAAGTCGTAAAATGTAGCGTCTTCGAATTGCCTTTTGTATTGTAGTGATGTTCTGGAATTGCAGACAGTAAAGTGGGGGAATTGCTAACTCTTGATTTGGAGAAACCTAGAAAAATCCAAATATGATAACGCACACACTTGTTTAATTTAAGAGTATGGTTCACTGCACTGCAGCGATAGTGTTTTTTTTTTTTTTTTTTTTTTTTTTTTGATAATCTTATATAAGCGTCTCTTACAAAAACTGTCTATAAAATGAGGGGGCGTTTGGTTGGTGGGTTTCGGAATGAGGGAATGAAATGATTCCGAAACTCAATGTTTGGTTAAAGGATATGGGAATGAAAAAATGGGAATCATTCCCAAATACTTGGGAATCACCGAAACCCTCCAAAATGGTGGGTTTCATTTTCATTCCCATATATCATTACCAAATTTATTTATTTCATATTATTTTATAATTACTTTCTTATTTATTTATTTTTAAAATATTAATCTAAAATATTTTGATAATAATATTATATATTATTCTTTTTAATATATTAATATAATAATATTATTATATTAATTATTTATTTTTATCTTAATTTTATATTTTATAAAATAAATAAGAATATAAATATATGATTTATTTATTTTAATATGATTATATTTTCTTAATTTTTTATTATTAAATTAATCATTTATTTCTTATTTTTTAATTCATTTTATTTATAATTATTTTATGATTTATTTACTTTTTCTTTTTTTTAATGTTTTGATAATTATATTATTTATAATAGTATATGTTATTATAATTATGTATTATTCTTTTTAATATATTATAATAATAATATTATTATTATAAAATCAATCATTTATTTTGTATCTTAATTTTATATTTTATAAAATAAATAAGAAGATAAATAGATTATTTATTTGTTTTAATATGATTTTATTTTGTTATTTTTTATTGTTAAATTAATTATTATTTGTATAACAATTTAATTATATTATAAACCTATAAACTCAAAAAATAAATCATTAGAATTGAAAAATGATTCCAAAACCCATCTAGTAAACCAAACATCAGAATTGAGAATGATTCCCAAAAATCAAACCCATACCCATTCTCTCTACTATTAAACCCATACCCATAGTGATTCCTGACTGTTAAACCAAACGCCCCCTGAATATAACAAGATTTATTTTAATACACTATTTTAGTTTAGCAAACACATAGTTTTGATAAATTGTATTATTATCTTTAGCTAAATATATCTTTTAAATAACTGATGACTTGATTCTTAGTTAAATAATTAAATATATTGTCATTATTTACTAAATACATCATTCACAATATAAAAAAAATAAATTACATATTTCAAGTAAATAAATACGTTATGTATGAACTAATATATTTATTATTGAAAATAATGTATTTTTTCATTTTCTCATCCCAATTTTGACATTAGTTCAAGATTCCCAGAGACATCTGGGATTAAAAAAAATAACAATAATGTATTTCGTAACTAAAGAATAACTAAAAGAATATACTATTTTATTATTTCATATACAACACAAAAAGATGTATTTAGTCAACAAAAACTAAATACATTATTTATTATAAAAAAAAGCATCATTTATTAAATAAATATTCTCTCTATCTATATTTATATTCTATATCTATATAATATACTAAAGGAGTTCCGGTCAATTCCCTCCAAAATTCTAAAAGACCGTGCACATTAAAAAGCTATAATAAAAGTCTAAATGTATTTTTCCTTTACAATTTTTATATTTGCATAAAATTTATTTATTCTAATATATTAATATTTTCAATCATAAAATAATTCTTTATTTAATATTTTATACCAACAATATATAATTATAAATATATTTAATATTATAATAATATAATATTTTTAAATAAGAATAATAATATTATAATAGTTTTATTTAATATGATCATTATTAAAAATAGTGAATATTTAAAATAATAATAGAATAAATAAAAAATAATTATAAAATAGCATAAGATAAAAAAAAATAAGAAATAAATAATTTGTTATTGAGATTTGCGAATGATAAATGAGAATGAAATCCACCATTTTGGAGGTTTGTAATTTCATAATGTTTTAGTATCATTCTCATTCATACATTTTCATTTCTTTCAACCAAATGGTGTATTTCGAAATTTCTAACATCCACCAACCTAATGAATCATTGTTATATTGTTAAAACTCTACATATAAAATATGTTCGTGCAACGCACGGGTGTATTTCTAGTAATATACTAAAAGAGTTCCCTCCAAATTTTTTGAGAAGCGTGTCCATATAAAAATATTAAATAAATTCATTATTATTTTGCAATTATTAGTTTATTTATTGTAAAACAATCCCATTTTCAATCACCAAATTTTTTATTTATTGTGTTCATCCACCTATGTTCTAGATTTTTTTAAAAAACTATAGTTTCTTTTTTACACGCAAATTCAAGTTTTAAATATTATAAAATTTATAGTTTATAAACTTTCATTAAAAGTGTGCATTTTGGACAATATAGAATATATTTAAGCTAAAAATATTCTAAAGTTATATTAATTAATATGTGCAAGAAAATATCAAATCATGCAATTAACATATAATGGATTTAATATATTATCATATGTTATTAATGCAATTTAGAATATATTATCTTTTACTTGATGTTTTTAGATGAATGCAATCTAAATATAAGTATATATTTATTGAGTATTATTTATATATTTTTTAAAAATATTAAAATACTTTCTTAATATATATAAAATAAATATAATATTAAGTGTGTTTGAATAAAATACAAATTCAAAAATAATTATATTCTATTATATTAAAATTTAAATATAATTATAAAATATTATATTCGTTGCACGGGTATAATTCTAGTATTAATTTATTAGTCTCACTTACCTTTTTTATTTGTCCAATTTATTAGCCACATTTCCTAAAATGACAAATTTTTTTCATACTCACCAATAAATTATTAATTCTACTATAATCACAGACATTAATTATTATGTCATTTCAATTGGGAACTAATAATTAGAGACGGAGGGAGTATACATCAATCCGTTTCAAAGAAGAACAACAGCAGTAAATCTATCATATATGTTTTACCTGAATTCTATGATGTACACAGGTTATTTCGAACCTAGATATAAAATTAATAAAACTAAATGTAAAGTGGATAATATCTAAAAAGTGAAAACAATGTGTGGTTTGAACATAAAGGTAAGCATAAGGCCTATTTTAAACTTACAAAGATGAGGAATACCGTTAAACTACAATATCACTTCCGTATATTGTTTCATTCGAACTAAGTGTCTGCCTTCTCACCCTTGTATCCAGAGGCCTTCCCACTCCTCCCGGGTAGAAAACTCCCCGGGAGTGAGTCAGTGCTGTTTATATCCAGACCATGATACGATCGAGTTGCGAAATATTCAGCCCCGGATTTCGCTCTACTCCTAGTAAGAGATTGAGCGTCATCATCTCTTAGTTGCAGAGCTTTCTCTGTCACATTCACTAGTGATAGGATTTCATTCTTCTCTACCTCCTCCCCGTCTGCTCCACACATACATTATACACTATTTTAGGCATACTTGAAACAAAGTCAAGAACAAACAAAAAGAGACTAGTTTGGTGTTCTCAAACAATGAACCAACATTAGATAAAATTATCAAATGATTAAAGTTCATGTCGCCAAACAAAAGAAGGAAGAGTAAGTCTCATGTGAGACGTGTGTTTTTCGAGACGGTGAGACATTCCATTTGGATTTTATTTTACTTTGTGCGTATTCCATTTGGAATGCGCATTCCGTTCGAAATACGTTTTACCATACAATGCATTCCCGTTCTAAATGTGCATTCCGAATGGAAACTAATATATTTCAACATAGTAATGATGTATTTATGCTGAAATATATCATGTTTATTTCGATCGGAATGCACATTCTGTTTGAAATGCATTCCGTTCAGAATGTCTCACCGTCCCACAAAAAACATTACCATCTGCCACAAGTTTTTGCCAAAAAAGTAAAGTTTATGCTCAAGAAAAATGTGTTGCTATAAAAATAATACTCCCTCCATCCCGGCTTAATTATCCCAGGTTGACCAGGCACAATAACAAAAGAGTGTGAGTGTAGAGCAAGTTGAGTGAAATTAATATTTTATTGTTCAGTATGAAAAAGTTACATTTTTTTGTAACGGGATAATTGAGATGGGACAGACGAAAAAGGAAAGTGGGACAATTAAACTGGGACGGGGGGAGTAATTATGATCTTAACCTCCTCATAGAGAAAGTAAGATGATAATGATGTAAAGTACGAAGTCAAAGAAAAAGCACCTTGCAGATCCAAATCTTCAACATAACCACCTTGAATGAACGAAAATCGAGCTTCTTTGGACTGTTCCGTTTCTGCAGTAGGAGTTGAAGCAATCAAATCTCTGAACTCCATTACATATGCTCCAGTCCATTGGCTTCCCCTGGAAATTGAGCCAAAATTATAACCAAAGAAATAATAGATTACAAATGGTGCAATCCTTGCATTCATATACTCAACATTGGTTAAGAAACTTTTTTCTTTCTTGAAACATGGCAGGTAATGACAATACTTTATAATAATCTAGCATAGTACTGATTTTATTAGAAACTAGGAAACACTAGAGCTACACATACAGCTTTGCTACTTCAAAGAAGCATGAATGATAAATGCATAGGTGATCAACCAATCGAATGTTCGAAAATCAACATTGCAAGATTATTAGCTAACAATTCGGAAGAAATGAAAAACCTCAGTAATGGCATGGAGCCAATACCTGTCAAAAGCAAGTATGGCTTCAAATGGAGTGATTATAGGAGCTAAGAACTCCTTACTGTCCAACAGAGCTGTTTGTGCACAAGAGACATTGATGAAGACATCACACTGCAAAGGCACACATTGCATATCAACATTACTGCCACAAGTACAGCAAAAAAACAATAATGTCGCATGCACACGATGAGGTTTACCTCAGGAAAATTGGCCAGTTTCGCAGGATTTGGTCTTCCCATTACAAAAGTATAAGACTTTTTCCCAGCTTTTTCTATCAGTTCTCTCATTTGATGAATCATGTGTAGATAACCAGCTGAAATAACAGTTGCAGGGCCAGGGGAAAGCTTTAGCCTTTTGGCATGAGTCATGCACAGGAATCAAGATGGAGGAAGCAAAATAAGGTGTAACAAAAAGTCATTAATTTCATCCTGAAGGAGGGACACTAAGCAGCACTAAAAATGGCTTTCAAGTGTCCCCGACTTCAGACCGTAGTGGTTAAACCGCTTTGCCTATGACCAATTGGTCATAGATTCGAGTACAAGGAGAGACATCCCCTCCCCATTTAAATTGTGTACACAATTTTTAAAAAGAAGGAATATGGCATCTAGGAGATGGTGGCAGACAATTAGACGAGTAACTCAAACTCAAGTTCCGTGTCACAAGCTGCCAACTGAGTTGGTTCATTCCCCCATTTATTAATCACTTGTTTCAAAGTGGAGTTTTGTGAAGTTGGATGTTAATTACAGGGAAAAATAATTTTGAAGAAACATAAAAGTGGTCCCAATCTATGATCAGTATGTGCACTTTTCCAAGTAACAGTTACTCCAATGCACGGAAAATCATTAGTATTTACACGTAATACAATATATACCTGCTCCAAGTGTTCCAACCAAGATTCCAATCATGTTGGCGTCCTTTGCTTTCTCAACTAGATAATACCTTCAGTGTTCATATAAACATCAATAGACAAACACATTTGGAAGCGAAATGAGAAGTTCAATCATAAAAGACGATTCACAACAAAAAGCTTGAGTACTACCTGCGCCTAAGGATTTTTTTCTGTTGAGATAGGTCAGTCACCAAGCAATCTTCTGTTGCATCATATCTGACTAAAAATATAGCACAGCATCAGTTTGGGGAAAAAAAAACACAAGGCAGGGCTCAGACTACTGTAAGATTGTCAACTTGATTCTGCATTATTATCTCAATTAGCTAAAAAATATCCTTCCGCCTTGTTTCCTCCAATGTTCCAAACAGATTGAAGTGTTTCCTCATCTTATTTCATTTCCTCTAGGCATTTATTCACCCCAACAAGTAATTATTAGCCTTCATCTTCCACATGATTTCTACTCCTTTTATAATGGAATGCTAACAATGAAAGCAAATACATTAACTTGAACAGTGGCTAATTTCCTCAAATTGGTAACATCTAAGCATCAGAAGTAACATCTGTTTCTGAATTGACAAGTGGAACAAGAAAAAGGTTATTCATAGTAAAACACCAAAAAAGTTATGCATGTTGCAGAGTTCATGATCCTTTTCATCATCAACTTGGTCAAAAAGTTCACAAGCTAAGCAGGGTTTTTACTTATTTCACATCTATTGAAAGTCAGTACACTGTACACCATTTGCAATGTCAATGATTGGTGAACTAGCTAATCAGGATACTTACCTATTTCACAGTTATTGAAAGTCATTACAATATTTGCAAATGCTGGATTATCCTTGCCGATCCAGAAAAGCAAATAATCCTCCATTTTAAGTCCTTGAGGCAATCTCCAGTTCAAACCTCCTAAGCTATAATTTTGACCAGATTCTTCAGCAAGGCATCCATCAAGAACTCGGGCACCAACTCCAATTTGATCTGCAGATGTATAGGTCTCAGTTGGACTAACAACCGAACAGCACACATCAGCATAAAGGACTTTTAACATGGATGTGCATGTGGATCTGGATACGTTTGAAACATCAGAAGCCATCACTTTTTTAATTTCTGGTATGGCATGTGCATATTCCAGTCCGCTAAAAACCTAGTTATCATAAGCAACAGATTACAAATCAATACCATGCAGTGGAACTATATTGTCTGTGAAGCGCCTTGTTAAGATAAGCAACAAGGGTATCGAATCTATGACTGCTGGAGTGGAATTTCTTCAACACTTCAGCAGAAAAACTATTAATCATTAGATAGTGAAAATTGAAAAACTAACCTATCAATGAGACTCTTTACATGAAGTGTTAACATAGATGTAAATGAGTTGGTTGCATAAAATGTTGTCAAATGCTTAACAAGAAGGCTTGAGAGCAGAGTCTCGTTGCCACCCTTTAACGAAAACACAATGCATTTGTAAATATAATCATATTACACACGAAGTGACATGTTGAAGAACTCACAGTACAGTTTGACACCTCTTCCAAAATGCAGGCATTTAGATGATTCAAGTAGCCAACAATGTCTACATATCCCCAGTTCTTGAGTCATTAACCTTATTTATATTACAACATATACTTTAGCTGATTCTTTCAGATGCATGTTTGCCCACTTCTCTCTTTTTCTAAAGATGAAATCATCTTCATTCATGAAGGTCTACAGGTAGCACCAGGTAGCAAAAAACTTTATCCAACAGCTGACTGGGCATTGTAAGTTCTGATCTCTACTTACCTAATATGTGTGATGAGATTTCAAGTCCTGATGCTGTATTTGAAGCAATTTATTAAATTTCTTATGATAAACAAACGAAACAAGTTCATTCCAATGATACAAGAGGGGCTCTGACTGCAAGGGGTATCTTATTTCCCCCAAGGAGTTTGAATTAGCTCCTCTAGATTGTGCTTCTACAGGAGCGAAAGAAACATTTCTCACAGCCACGGTCCTAATAAATTAAAAAAGGATTCTGATGTACAAACCTGCTTTCAAAAGAAGATATTCCCCTCTTAATCATGCTATAAATGCAGAGGGGTAACAGGGAAAAGATTAGATTTATCCAGATGGAGACAATAGTAAGGACAGCACATGATTATGATGTATCAGGCTTCGTATAAGAAATCAAGTCACATGAAAAGAAAAGAGGATATGAAATTTCATTAGTAATCTATTGGATAAACTCATTAAACTTCTTATATTGCTCGAGCAAAGCCACTTTAAAAAAAATTCTCAATCAGGAGGATGGGTTTCAGAGCTGAATAGTAGTAGTCAAACATGAGTTCTTTGGTCATTTGATAAACTAATTGGTCAGTTATAGGTATTGATGTAGAAATCCTACCTTAATTTGATGTTTTGATGTGTCAAAACTATATACCAAAGTCTAGGACTTAGAGTTATTACCTCATGTAATCCTTGTATAGGATATTCAAGTTGTAATAGTCTAGGAAGAAGGAAGTCAACAAAACTGTGGAACAGTTTTGAAGAAGAGAACATTCAGACAAAAATTGTCTTGACTAAGAAGACGAAGACAAGCAGAGCAAGATCACGAAAATTGTGAATACAGTCTTCACACGGAAACTGCTAAGAGGAACTTGTAGTTTCAGAACAAGACAGTTTCGCATCAGGGAATGCGTACATAATAAGATGTCGAACAAGTAGCAAGGTAACATCAAAGAAGTCAATGACAAAAGATCAGACAGATACTAAGCTGCGACTGGCGTACAACGTTCGACGTCTGACACACAAGTACAAGCTGCTCTGAAAAGCAGTACATTGTAGCAGAAAAAGCCGAAAGACAAGCGATTTTTCAGAAGAGCATGGATTATGATTGGACATCCTCTCCAATGTCTCTACCGGCTATTTTCTGGTGTCTCACCTATAAATAGCAGGAATAACAGAGACTTAAAGACCTTTGCCTCTCTGCTCATCTGAATACAAACACTGATTTGAATCTCCAACATATTTATTGCCTCTCGTCTGAAACTGAAGCTAAAGCATTAAACACTTTCAAGGGAGAAGACATTACTGCCGTAGTTCATTTATTGAATACATCGCATTCATTGCTACGGAGTCTGAGGAGATTCACTGTGCGACGTTGATTATACTAGGATTAAGTCAGCAGACTTAATCTAGTATCTTGGTGTTCTTACTTTCCACGTAAGAACACAGCAGCCTGGTCTTTGCAAAGGGAGAACAGGTTATCACCGGCTACTGTCGATCAGTCGACGTTCTGGGAAGAACACAATCATCCAACCTACCGAAGAAGGAAAAAGGAGGTCTGTCCTCAGTCCAACTTCGAGTCGGTCCACATAGAAGACGCAGAGCCTTCGACGGACTGAAGAAGGAGTGAAGTACAACTGTGTGGGCGAGTGATCCATCTTGCTGTGGATAGAGGTTTCTACAACAGCTGGCTATAGATCGTGAGGAATGTATCTTCATAACTTAGTAAATTACCGGATCTGATATCCGAAGAGTGGACGTAGGACTTAAGGCTCCGAACCACTATAATATCCTGTGTCATTTACAGTTTTATTTATATTTAGCACTTTACAATTTTCTAAGATATCTTTAAACCTTCAACACTTACTGCGTAAGTGTTGAAGCATATAAACTGTCTACTGTGTAAATTTGTAAAACTATTATTCTAATTTGCTAACTAAAATCAAACTGTGTTTCTAAAAAACTATTAACCACAAACTGTGATAGAAACTGAATGGTTTGTACTTAGAGTGTATTTTGTTGAATTAATTACTTCCGCTGCACATTATTTGTACTCTCATCAGGGACCAACAGTTACTTTTAACTATCATAGGATAACGGTATCCTTGTCACACTGAAATAGAAGTTGTTCAATCGGCCAAGAACTTAGCCCCAAAACAAATATCATAACTACATCAATTTCAGAAGGCAAATTCCACACATTTTACAAGTTTTCTGATATTTTGACATCCTTGAATCATTAAGTTCTGGCTTTGTAAACAAATATAAAAAAAATCTGAATATAGTCTGTTAGTAGAACATGACCGAAACTATTTTGACAAATACAAGCTGTCATTGGCTGCTTGACTCAATCACAAATTCACGCCACTCAAAATCAATGCCAGTGGAGATTTTCCGATGTATCAGACATAATTTCCTATCATCAACCTGATACATATGCGCGAGAGTTGAGGGTGTTTACAAGGGTTCCGCGGGGGATAGCTAACTACGGGGGGTGATAACTAACTGGCTATTAGAGGGAAAAGGTAGAGGGTCGGTTAGCTGGGAGTTAGTTACAGTACGTTAGAGGAGAGTAGGGGACATAAGGAAAGGAAGAAGGAGAGGAGGGGGATTATAGATCGTACAGATCAGGATCAGCTTCGCTGATAGTGATAGGCTTAAGGAGATTACTTGTACTCTACTTAATAGATTGAACACAGTTAGCAATAAACTTACTGTTCCAATAATCGATTCTATCACAACCTTATATGTAATAAATTTCCCAGCCTCCACCCCATCTTTAAAGAATAAGAAATATCAAAAGAGAGCAACTGCACAATCCGGATACTAGCAGAAACTAGGGACATACTTGTATTTCCACCAAAGTATTTTCCTTCCCAATTCCCCATTCCAGCATAACTCAACAAATTTACATTACTCAACATGTTTTTCGTATATTATATAACCTTTCCCAAATTCCATACATTAGTTTCCAAAACAACCTTCCAAATAAAATAACTTCCTGGTGTGTGCAGAAAGGATCATACCCACACACTAAGATTCCCTACTGTCTCTACAGCAGCAAACCTTCCAACAAAGATTAATTAATTACTAGCCATCACACAACATAAAATAGAAGTGTAGAGCACTCCATAAATTTAAATCAAACCAAATCAAATAAATAAATTGATCAACTTAACCACTAACCAGTATAATAGGTTGTAAGCTAACATAACCAAATATTGCAGGCCCAACACTTAAGAAATGGCAGTAGGAGAAACTGTACGATTCCAAGATAGCAGTTAATAGTTACGGAGTTACAGCTAATCAAGCAATTGCAGTGATAGTTATTTGATTTAAAACTTTTGTGTATTTGGTTATGATAAAACAGAGTTAGACCTCTAGAGAATTATACTATCTTTTTTTAATTGAAAAAAAAAAACACAAGAACATATATCCTCAAAAAACACACTGTAACTGCGGGAAAACCAAATGGATAGGCATTACTAACGTACCAAAACAGGCTTGCCACTTTTCAGGCCATGATCAAGCAAGTTCCTGGCACAATTTGATGGGCTGATTGAAGCTTTTTCAAATATGAATAATGCGGGAATAGTCGATGTCCTGAATAGAAGAACAGAAGTTAGAAAAAACTAGAGAATACCTCAAAATTAACTACTTATTTCAGAGATTATACATTGAAGCATGAAGACAGCACAACTAACAACCTGAAAAGTCTATCACTCCTAATTTAAGAAAATCTTGAGCCCAAAACATCACAGATATGACAAAGAGAATAAATACTCCAAGTTACAAAACCAGCAGGTAAAATCCGAGACACAAGCAGATACATGTTAAACCCCACTATAACAGCTGGTATGAACTAATAAAACTAGTTAGCAACATAAGTTACTCACGAGCTCAGGCAAGTGTGGCCATAATGAACAACGCATTCGGCTCTGACGTGAGCGGCCCCAACTTCATCGACGCAGCAGCTTCCATAAGTAGTGTCAGCCATTACATACAACTTAACTAATGAATCGAGCTCCTGGCGCAGAGCTCTCACCACCCTCATAGAATCCTTCAGCAGCTCATCCGGGAACTTTATTACACCAAAAAACAGTAAACAGTGCATATGTTAAACACAGCGTGAGAGAGAATGAAACAACAATGTAGGAAATACGCGCACACAATCAACATATATTCAGCAGTTCATTTGGGAACTCAACGCAGTGTTCACAAATGCCGACACACACATACACACTCAACCTGTATAGATTATAAGAGGCGTCATTCTATTGCTACCTGTAGAGCTACTCTAGTGAAGCCACGGCGAGAGATGAATTCCGCCACTCGGGCTATTTCGTAATTGGACTCCAACTCCATGGCCCAGAATATTTGAAGGAAAAGCTAAAAGGTGACTAATTGCAGCAACCCTGATGAAAAAGATTCAGTTTTTCTTTGGAGAATTAGGTCTACGAATCAGACAAAAACTTCGCGCCGAAGAAGTTGGAAACCGAGAGCGCTACACCTTATTTTTTCGAAGCAATTATAGAAGAATGTCTGAATGGAGAATCGCCGGAGTTCTGCTTCAGTTGGCGGCGCGGTTCGGCCGCTGACAAAAGCTGTGTTCGTGTTGAAATACTAGTCCCTCTCTTAAACTTCAACATATATCAACCTTAATTTTCATTTAATTTTCGATTATAAAATAAAAATACTTATATGAATATTTATTTAAAAATATAATTATTTTCTTATTATCAATGTTAGATATTAATTAAGTGTATTGTAAATTATATCTATACATCTTTCCTAACTAGGCATTATACATTTCATGTCTTATTTTACGGTGAAAATTTATTTATGTTGGTCCCTCCATTGAAAATATGACACTTCATGCCACCTGTATTATTCTCTGCAGTGAGATTTGTTTCTCTGATTTCTTCTTCATGATTCAGTAGTATTTTACCCGTGCATTGCACGGAATGTTATTATATACAATTTTATAAGGTGATTGCACTTATCCATCTAATTGCTCAGTTATATTCCTATTTAGTATTAACTTTATTCATAGTAGTAGATCCCATCCATATATATAAAAGTACACACAAATGAAAAAAGAAATTTATATTATAAATTTTGGAAGACTTCTTTGAATACAACATTTGTAGTATGTCTCCTCAAAATCATTAGAGTTATTAATTAAAATCTTTAGACCACTACGACATGTTGCTCTAGAAACCGCAACATATAATTGACCGTGACTAAAAACAGGATTTGTAAGAAACAGACCAACACGCTTCAATGATTGACCTTGACTTTTATTGATCGTCATTGCATACGAAATTATCAACGAAAATTGTCTTCGTTGAAACTTGAATGACAATCTTGGATCTGACGGTGTCAATGATAATCTTGGAATCAATATTTCGTTGCCTGCATTTTGGCCTGTGAGGACTTCAACTTTCAGTACATGACTTCCAAGTTTTGTAATAATCAATCTAGTACCATTGAACAAACCATTTGTATGATCTATATTTCTCAGCAACATAATCGGAGTTCCTACTTTCAAGTGCAACTCATGATTTGGGACACCTGAACAATTGAGAGTATTTAAGAACTCGGGTGTGTGTATATCTGATAGTAAAGAACCACTTGAATTTGATGTGCAAGTACTATCCGAGCTAAAATATGATCGACCTTCCTCTTCATTCAGTGACACCATGTATTGATTTATGGTGTCTACAACAGCCAATGTTGGTGCCAAAATTGCTTGATCTTGTAGATAACTCGTATTGTGAGTTATATGACTTTTCGAGTCATATATATAATCCACAATTGCAGCAATTGGATCTTCAGAATATTTTAGCAAAATATCATCGGGAATATCAACACTCGCTTCTCCATCATTAACACCTCCAATAGTCCCATCTCTTATACTTGCAATCCATTGACCAAATTGCTCTAACTGATTTAATTCATTAGTGAGAAAATAATTTTGAATTCTCATATTTTTGGTCAATTTCAATACTGTGCAATTATTCCAAAGATATGATGAATTGATTGTTGCATGCACTATATCTTGTCGGCTGCCTTTTGCAATAACTGGCAAAATCTGATAGAAATCTCCACCTAAAATCACAGTTTTACCACCAAAAGGTAAATTAAAACTGTCTGAGTTGGTAAAACGCATTATATCACGACAACTTCTGTCCAATGTTTCAAAGCAAAACTTGTGCAACATAGGCGCTTCATCCCATATTATAAGCTTAGCTCTAATAATCAACTCAGCAAGTGGACTTCCTTGGGTGATGTTGCAAGTAGAATCTTCGTTTGGATTGATGGAAATCTTAAAACGTGAATGCGTTGTTCTTCCTCCTGGTAGGAAAAGCGAAGCAATTCCACTGGAAGCAACATTTATGACAATTTCACCCTTTGAACGTAAAACAGCTGACAATCCTTTCCAAACAAGACTTTTTCATGTTCCTCCATATCCATATACAAAGAACATACCACCTGTATTTGAATCTACAACTTTTAAATCTGTATCGTGGACGCAACGCTGCTCATCAGTACACTTAATTAAAAAAATTTGGTACTCTTGATGTTGAGTGTAAAGATTGGAAATCTTTTATTTCACACACCAATAAAGAGTACAATGTACATATATATATAGCTAGCTATGTAAATAAATCTAACTAGATACAAGAGATATATATGAAAGATATGAATATATTTCATATCTTATCTAACACCCCCCCGCAAGCGAAGACGTGGGAGTAGGGCACACTCGAAGCTTGAACTTGAATCTTTCGAAGAGTAGGCGACCCAAGCTCTTGGTGAATATGTCGGCCACTTGGGATTCGGATGGTACAAAATCGGTTGACAGACGTTTTGATGTGACCAGCTCACGGACAAAGTGATAGTCGATGTCGATGTGCTTTGAACGTTTGTTGGAAACCGGATTTTGCGTGAGAAATAGGGAGCTTGCATTGTCGGACAGAAGCAGCGGAATTTCTTTTGGACACATGTGAAGCTCACGTAACAACGCCGAGACCCAAACGAGCTCTGTGGCGGTATTTGCCATAGCTCGATATTCTGATTCACAGCTAGAGCGGGAGACAGTTGGTTGCTTTTTTGCGCTCCAAGAGACGAGATTTGGACCCAAAAAGATTGCATAACCATACGTCGAACGGCGAGTATCAGGGCAACGAGCCCAATCTGCATCAGAATATCGTAACAAATTCAGAGAACCGCGAGAGAAGACCAGGCCATGTGAGATAGTCCCCTTGATGTAGCGAATTATTCTCTTTACTGCTTGAAAGTGGTCGATTGTCGGACATTGCTGAAACTGGCAAACTGTATTCACAGAATAAGATATGTCCGGACGTGTAATAGTCATATATTGTAAAGCACCGACTAAGGAGCGATATAGAGTTGGATCGCTGAAGGGTTCACCCTCCTTGGTGAGCGACACGCCGGGTGGTAAGGGCGTAGACACTGGCTTGGCGTTGATTAGTTCAGCGCGCTTTAGAATGTCATGAGCGTATTTGGTCTAACATAAGAACAGTCCGTCCGAGGGATAGGATACTTCCAGACCAAGAAAATAACCGAGACGGCCGAGATCTTTAGTCGCAAATTCCTTGTTTAGGCGTTGGAGAAGAGTAGACACGGCAGCGGAACTGTTTCCAGTGACAATAATGTCATCGACGTAAACCAGTAGATAAATGAGAGTGGAGTCTCTCGAGAAAATGAATAAGGAAGTGTCTGAGGCGCTGCAGATGAAGCCAAGCGACAGAATGAAAGCGTGAAGTCTTTGATACCAGGCGAGAGGAGCCTGACGAAGACCATAGATAGCTTTCTTCAAACAACAGACATAATCCGGATGACGAGAATCAGCAAAACCAGGTGGTTGTTCCATATACACAGTGGAATCCAGAAAGTCATTCAAGAAGGCATTCTTGACGTCCAATTGATGGAGAGGCCAGGAATGCATCACAACAACAGATAAAATAATGCGCACGGTGGATGCCTTGGCAACGGGACTGAAGGTGTGAGTAAAGTCAAATCCAGGAAGCTGACTAAACCCTTGAGCCACTAGACGGGCCTTGTAACGGTCGACAGAGCCATCGGCCAGAAACTTCGTACGATACACCCATTTGGAGCCAACAACATTTGCATCAGAAGGGCGCGGCACCAGCACCCACGTTTTATTTGCATGAAGCGTCGGCGTCAACATGGCTGCTCTGGAAATTGATATTCCCACCCTCCCTCTGTCCACCATGATCCACATGGTGAATATTAAACTCACCTCTTCAAATTATCTCTTGTGGCATGCGCAGATCGAGCCCCTTCTGATTACTCAACACTTTCTTCCATATGTTGATGGATCACGTCCGCCGCCGGAATGCGAGTTATCCGACGCTGCTGGCCGTCGTTCCCCAAATTCGGCGTGAGCATCTCGATTGTAGTGTAACTCCTCATTGATCAATGAATTTGCAGTAGACATTTGGAAAAACCTTTCTTCAGGAAATGACATCAATTCAAAGCCACTCAGACTTTTAGCGAGATTCTTCAATAGTTTCTCTATCTCAACTAATGTATAACTTTTGACTTCAAAATCACCCATTAATAAATCTGCAATTGTTATATAATATTATCAAAAAATAAAATAGAAGTTTTATTTATATATTCAAATATACAAAAATATATTTAGATAGTTAATGCGTACCTGGATGTCCCAGAGATATTCTTTGATTGTACACAATATCGTCAGATAAATAAGACCAACATTTATCCCAAACATCTTTCGGTCTTGCAAGTGAACCATCAAATAATAAGGTGACAAAAAGAGATCTCAAAGATTTTGCTGACGCCCATTGACTTGCTTATATAATTCCATCAATATATTATTTATCATCTTCAATTAGTCCAAGAGCATAGCAAACATCTCGAAATGTAGCATATTGAACTCCATTGATGCACCTAATGTCTTCATAACATGTCGGTTCACGAACAACATTTAATAAGCATCTCAAGTAGTACAATTCTCCAGATCCAGACGGAACATAAAATAGCCTTCCAATTGCATATCTTGTCTTCCTCGGCTCCCATGCTCGAATATCAGGCTTCCAATCAAATTTTGTCAGAAATTCGGCATATGTAAGTTTCCGTGCTTCTTGGTATTTTTTATTTGCTTCCATCCATGCCACGAACTTGCTTTGTTTAACCGTAGGTCGATCAACCACAACATCTATAGGATCAGAATAAAAAAAATATGACACTTTGCTCACCACTAGACATGGCCACGGGCCGATTCCGGGAATCAGGGCCCTGAACCGGCTCGCCTGAAGAAGCCCACGGTTCCGGTTCCGGGTCAGCCCGGTTTCGGGCCGAACCGGCGGTTCAAATGATTTTTTCCTTTTCTTTTTTTTTTTATAATTTTAAAATGTATTTATATATATTTTTGATGTATAAATAATAAATATTTGTAATTTTGTATTATATGTTTGTAATTTGTTTAGGTTTGTAATTTTTTTTTTCACAAAATAATGCATCAAATATCAATTAATCATAAATAAAAATAAACAAGCAAATTAAGGAATGAATAAATGATAATCAATATTGAATATACATTTACAATTTATTCAAGTTTCAACTTTAAACTATACAACAAGTTTCAAGTGATACAAATTAGAAGTTACAAATTACAATACAACTTACAAAACTAAAAAAATTACAACTTATAACTTACAAGTTACAAGTAAATAAGTAATAACATTTAGAAATAATTAATTGAAATTTAAAACTATAAACAAGCTTTACATCAAACACCCAATATGTTACATAAACATTAAAAACTTTGTTATGTTTTAGAATGTTATTTAATATTTTATTCTCAATTTTTTATTTTAAAATTTTGCTTTGATATTAAGCTAGAAAGATAGATAAAAATATTTTTATCTATCTTTCTAGCTTAGTACCAAAGCAAAATTTGAAAACAAAAAATTGAAAATTAAATATTATACAACTTCTATAACTTAGAAAATTTTTAATGATATATAACATATTCGATGAGAGAAGTAAAGCACGAATATATTTTTAATTTTCAAAATATATAATATATTTATTATTTAAAATTTAAATTATAATTCAATTAGGGGGCGGGGAGGGGTTAATTGAAAGGGTTTGCACTTAATTTTTTACCTTAAAATTAAGTTGCCTACGTATCCCTTACCGAAGGGAATCAAAACCCACGTAGTTCGCTTACCTTACTTATCTTTACGGCTCTAATCGGAGTCGAAATCCGCATCTCCAAGGCCATCGCTTGCGTTGGTGCTAACACTAGTGTCGGACTCGCAGACTTCGTCGTCATCGATGATGTATTTCCAATCATTCTCTTGAGCCTTCATCTCCGCTTTTGTCCAATCTTTAAGTAATATTTGGGCTTCAAGGTTTTGAGGAGTCAAGTTCGATCGCCGCTCATCCAAGACATATCCTCCAACCCTAAATGCTTGCTCTACCGCCACCGTCGAAGCCGGGACCGCAAAGAACTCCTTCGCCATCATGGACAATATCGAATATTGTTGTTGTCGCCTCGACCACCAAGTTAGCAAATCCACTTGGCAATGATCCTGCATGCAATCACCAACATACCTTTCCAACAAATATATTTCTAATTCATTAACTTGTGAGGCACTAGTCCCTAAAGTTTTTTTTGTCATAATTCTTTGTAATTTAGCTAAAAATGGATTAGAACTAGAAGATGTACTAGTGCTACCATATTGTCCACTATGTGATGATTGAGGTCTAATATTTTGCACTAAATGACCATAATCTCTACAATAAGCTTCATAAACTTCTTGTAAAGTAATCTTAAGATTACTTTTAATTTCTTCGACATTAGGGAGCCCTAACTCTACATGAGTCATTAAGTGATGCTCTTCATCACCTACATAATCAAGAGAATAAAAACAAGCATAATATGCATCTATTAAATTAGAAACACCAACATATTTCATACTAGGATCTAAGCATTTGGCAACCAAAAACACATCGGGAATTTGCCTAAAATATTTAAGCCATTTTTTAGCCATCTCATAAACAACATATTTTAAATTATCACGAGCACTACAAGCATTTAATTGTGTGGCAATAAAACAAAAATGGTATAAAACACGTGGAGAAGTAGGATAATAAACACCCGATAAATCTTTAGTTGCATTACAAAAAGCTTGTAACAATTCATTCAATTCAAAACATGCATCCCAATGACAAGATAAAATATTAACATCATCATCAACTTCATTTCTAAAAAACTCAACTAATTGATCTCTATATCCAAAAGTAGCATTTAACATTTCATAAGTAGAATTCCATCTAGTACTTACATCGGTAGGGAAACGTTTTGGTACTAAATCTCTAGTTTTACAATATTTAGCCCATTTTTTTGCTAATTTAGGTTTATTATGTATATAATAAACACAATTTATAATAGGTTCAATTGCTTCACTAATAACTCGCATGACATTTTGTACACCTAAATTAAGTATATGACATATACATCTACAATGAAAATATTTACCTCGAAGAGTAGGATTTAATTCGTAAAGTAGTTCCCTAACGGCGGCCGTATTAGCACTAGCATTATCAAATCCTATAGAAAATATTTTTTATGTATTCTATATTGATTAGAAATTTTTATAATTAATATAGCAATATTATGTGTCGTATGATCTTTATTAAATTTCCTATATGCAATTATTCGTTTTTTTAAAGTCCATGAATTATCTATCCATATAATAGTTTTTAACAATACAATCCTTCCAAATATCGGAAAAAATATAAACTCTATGATCAAGTTTGCGCAAATCATTTCTTAAATTTAGTCTATATTTTCTAACTAAACTTCTAATAGTACTAGTCATAGTTGTACGTGCAATTCTTTTAGCGGCGGGTTGATAATATTTCATAGTTGTACCATAGCCACCTCCGGCGGTAAATTTATATTTTTTATCACAATAATTGCAAAAAAAATCAAATTTCTCGGGCATATCTCTTTTTTGAGTTTTACACTTAACTTTACGAAAATGTTTAGTAAAAAGATTAGACTTTAAAACTTTACCTTGTGTTTGAGTAGCCTCCTCCTCCTCCTCCCCCCCCTCCTCCTCTTCATCATGCGTTGGTTGAGGTTCTTCTTCGCCTTCATTGTCATCGCCTTCATTGCCTTGACTTCCGCCTCCATGTAAGACGTTGGCTAGCATCTCCTCTTGTTCCCTCAATAAATGAGCACCATATTCCTCAAATTGTTGTTGTTGAGCAAATGTCTCATCATCAAATATAGAATGAATGACACTATCATGATGAGAAGAAAAATGATGATGAGTGGAAGAAGGAGTGGGAATAGATGAATCATCATTTTCCCTCTGGACATAAAAAGACCAATCGAACAAAGGACTGTGAACCCCCATCTAGAAATAGAACTGACTAATCCTAAGTCAAAGGGTCGAGAGACTCAACGTTATATTGATGGAAGAAGAACGACGACGAGATGATGAAGTAGTACTACCCCCTACCCATATCTTTTCCTTTTCCCTTGGATTGAGAAGATGGTTTAGAAGAAGACATGATGAAATTGAAGGAAGAAATGAAGAATATGAATTTAGGAGACTAATAAACTATAAAAAACTATACTAATTGAACAATAAAATATTAAAATTGAGCAGGAGAAGATTGAGATTTGAGAATGAGAGAGGTGTGGTGAAAATGAAGGGGGGGGGGTATTTATACTACAAAAATTGCATTAATTTTGAAGAAAAAAATTTGAATTTTTGACCGTTGGAACCGCCCGTTCCGGGCCGGTTCGGCAGTTTTTGCGAATCCCGAGGCATTATCGGCCGTTGGATCTTCCAACGGTAA
Source organism: Plectranthus barbatus (assembly GCA_026898455.1). NCBI lineage: Eukaryota > Viridiplantae > Streptophyta > Magnoliopsida > Lamiales > Lamiaceae > Plectranthus > Plectranthus barbatus. The sequence continues at coordinate 4,071 of JAPKLW010001323.1, read as the reverse complement.
CATGGGTGACACGGTTCGAACCGCCGTGTCCGGGTCGAACTGCCGGTTCCGGTTCGAACCATCAGATTTTAAAAAATTTGAATTTTTTTTTAAAAAAAGGGAAAAATTGCCGGTTCGGAACCGGCGGTTCCACGGGCCCAAATTCTTGGAACCGGAACCGGCCCGACTAAAAGGGGTGACGGTTCCGGTTTGGAACCGGCTGTGATGGTTCCGGGCCGGTTCGCCGAACCGGCGGGCCGGTTCAGCCGGTTCCGGTTATTTTTTGCCATGTCTACTCACTAGGAAGATGAAATGCTAAGCGTTCAACTGCTGGGTCTGTGTATTGGATATCAAATCCGTAAATTCTCTAAGCCGCCTCACACGGTGAGATATATCGATAATCATAATACATATGCACCTCATCACAATCTTTTTGTACTTGATCATCTCTTGAGCTTTCGTAAAAAGATGTAGTAACACGATCATGACCCTTGTTTATGTATTTAAATAAATACTTGATTGATCTAGATTGATTGCACCACTCAACATTGATATGTCCACCATATCTCATAAGAAGATACCGATTATGTGGAACGACATATCTATTATCCGAAGGCACATCATTTTTCTCAACAAATCATCCATTATCTTGGCGCCTGTAAACTGGATATCCATCTTCATCGGTAGTCGTCGAACTAACGATTTTTTTGGGAAAAAACTTCATACACCGATTGTCCGACATACATGGAGAATTCTTGTTGCTAGGACCACATGGACCATGTATCATGAAATCTTGTACCGACAGATAGTACTCTGGATCAACTTTTTTATCAGGGATTTCTGGTGAAATAATTTTATCAATGTCTTCACCAGTCGGATATTTGTCTTCTTTGCTTAGGAAGAGTAGTATATGAGCGTGTGATAAACCACACTTTTGAAACTCAACTATGTAAACCACTGTAAAATAATAAAATAATAATTTAAAATCTTATAAAAACCAAACATAAAGATATAAATTTGAAGTTATTTTGAACAACAAATAATAATCACCTGCCACAACTTTACCAAATATCTTATTATTTCTCAAATCCTTTATTAAGTTGTCTAACTTGATCTTGAAAACTCTAGCAATGATGTCAGGACGATCTTCTGGTTTCAAAGCTCTCATCTCACAAAACCTTACAATTTTTGGACATTTGGGATTACACGTAAATGTGATGAATAGATCAGGGTATCCTGCCCAACTACAAATTGTCATTGCATCTTGGTAATTCTGAATCATGTATCGAGCTCCACTAGTAAAAGAAGATGGCAATATAGTACTCTTTCCCTGCTTTGTCGGATCAGTTTCACCCCTTAAAACTGCATCTGTTAAGCCCTTATACATTTTCGGACGTAATTGTTTTTTGTGTGTGTGCATACATGTCAGTCTATTTGATTCAACCATTGTGTATGCATGATAATCTCTTCGATGACATAATATTTAAGGGCTCATTTTGTCTTTCATGAAGACGATACGCAAAAAACTCTCTAAAACTGACTATTTTTCGTCCATTGTTAGATCTGGCAAATGACTCTGAATATGAAATGTCCTCTCTATATACATCCTCTCCATAAGGGAATAACAATGGGTATTGCAAAGCAAGATACGATGCATGGAGCTCATTAATGTGTTTCAAGTGTCCAAATTTTGTTTCTAAAACTATATCTCTATCCCCCATGGATTCATCAAAATCTCCTACAACTAATGCAGCAACTTTAGACACCGATGGCAAATTATATTGCCGACCATTTTTCCTCTTCTTCCTATCAATCGTAGCTTAATGTTTGAACATCAAGTCTCTCTAATTTTTTCTTTGGCCATTCGAAATGACTTTACCAATACGTTATGCACATCTAACATTTCTTTGATATCCGTCACAATCTCCGCATGCAGTGTATTCAGATTATTTTGTTGTCTGAAAAGAAATTTTAAATTAAATAAATAAAAATACAAAAAATATAAGAAATGAAATACTAACCGGACACTGAGCATTCTATTTGCAATTTCATTATCCGTGTCATAGATGTATAGTTGTGCAAACTTTGGTGGACATCATTCGATTGGTAGCAGACTCCCAATAGAATGATAATTTTGGCCGTGCATGCGAAAATTGGTGGTGATCTCTCATTATTCAGACTTGAATCAATCTTTCCTCCCATTAACGTAAAAGAAAGCATACTATTATATGATCGAATATTTGCTTGAAAATGTTTGCTCTTTTCATCATTTCCAAAAAGCAAATCCTCCAAAATCTTTGGAGTTTTTTTTTTCCTTTGTGCAAGTTTGATTTTTCCATTTGTGCAACATAAGGAATATATGGGATCTTTGACATTATAATCTTTGTGTGTGCGTTCATCATACCAAAAGAAAGTTCCACAGTGTTTGCACGCATGAACTTGATCACCAATATCCCAATATTCTACAATGAAATATATTAACATGAAATATGTAAATTGATATTATTTTACTTTTATTGAATCATAATTTTGTAATACTCAATCAAAAGAGTTTCAGTAATAAAATTAAACATACCACATGAATCAACAAAATATAGTGCATGATGATCAACTTCGACTACATTTGGATTACTCGTTGGAGCAACTACATAAAAAAATAAAATTAGTAGAGTACCATAATGTTAAATTAAAGCAATATAAATAAAAATAATGTTTAAATAATATGACATGCTCAAAATGTGATTTATCAAAACTTACCGTCATCTAAAAGAATAATTTCTGGATCAATATCATTTGTTGTAAACTCAATTATCCCCACATTGCTTTCTTGTAATATGTCACAAGATGGTATATTCGGCTCAATTTCATTATCAATGGTCAAATCTATGACCGTTGACATCCCAGTATTTGAATAATTATTCAACTGAAATTCAAAATTATTTGATATACCATTTTGGGATGGTGATTGGTATGAATTTTGATGATGACACGCTCGAAACGTTATACACGGCCTTTTACACGATGGAATGTTGAAATTATTTGTTGGCATAAATACACAATTGATTCCCAATTTATAACATAAACTTATAAATTAAGATAATAAATTATACTAAAAGATCTTAAACATAATCAACTCACAATAAGATAAAATCATGGATTACATAAATTAAAGGATTAAGGGGACATTTGGTTGATATGTTTTGGAATCAATAAATAGAATTATGTGAACTCACTATTTGGTTGATGAGTATGAGAATGAAGAAATGAGATTCATTCCATATATTTGAGAATCACCATTATATTTGAGAATAAGTTGGTGGTTTAATTCAAATTCTCAAACTCACTCCAAAAATTATTATTTTTCATTTCTTACAATTTACAATTATTTTTATTTATTTTATTATTTTTTAGATACTCCAATATTTTTTTTATAATGATCAAACTCTTTTAAATTTATTATAATAATTTTTATAATTATAATATTAATAAAATTTCAGAATTATATATATTGATTTTTTTATTTTTTTATTTTCAATGTAATAGAATAAAATTGAGTATGATTCATAAACCCAATTTATAAACCACACAATCTATTTATATATACCTAAAAGCAAGACCCTAGCCAAAAAAATTTCCCCCCAAAAAAACATACCGAAAATAGTTACACTATATATTAGGTAACTAAGAATAAATATGGTAAGTAAATAACTAATTAATACTAATTATTCTATTAAGTATATATATAAAGATATATTATTAAATAGATTTTATAATAGCTAATTATTTATATTTCTCATTTATGGATACATATATGAATTAATTTTATTACTAATATTTAAATTATAATGAAAAAATTTAATGAAGTTTCAATTATTATTTTAGAATAATGTTATTTTCAATATCAAGTTTGATTTAAATTAATTATATATTTGTTTAACACGATTATTTATTTATAAATTTTGTGTTATATTCAGTATAAACATATATTTTCATGATCAATTAAATAGTTAAAATAATATATAGATTTTTTAACTAAATTTATAATAAAAAATATATTCAGTATAAACATATATTTTCATGATCAATTAAATA